>JAQGFW010017015.1:0-29474 GCA_030463445.1 Euplotes aediculatus
AATATGTAGAACCTCAATGATAACCATTTGGATGCCAGATGGAGAGGTATCAAACTAATTAAAATCAAAACTTGGATTTAGTCATTTTTAGTTATGAAACTGTATTTTCATAAGGTAAATGCATGAGCAGAAAATACAACTTGAACTAATTATTAATTGAATGAATACAAATGCATATTTAAATATTTTAATCAAAGTGTTAAAATTTAAAGAAAATGGACATCAAATAATTAGTTTTAATCTGAGATAACAATCTTACTTATATTTCTGAAAAGCAACAGAACTTTATTTTAAGAAAGAAATTTAAAGAATCGAGTGGTCTGCAAGATCTCAATATTAAAATCCGATTAAGAATATTTGAGTATAGTTAAAATGATATTGATAAGAGAAAGATTAACAAAAGAGTTGAAATTGTATATGTTATTCTGAAGATTTGAATAGAACTTTATTAAAATATTATTACAAATTATTTGGACTCAATGATTAGGAGAATATTAAAATGAATTGAAGTTAAAGAAAATAGTTGGATATTAATGATTTTTAAAAATATTTTTATTGCATATTGATTAATTAAAAATTATCCTAATTTATTCATAAAATCTTTTTATGGAGAAGTGTAATTTGTTTTACTAAATAGTGATTAGTTAATAATTTTAATTTTAAATGTTAACTCTTGAAAATACACTGATTTTGTAATTATATATCATACTTTAAGTGTTATATTTACTAAAGAAGATAACTTAATGAGATTATTTATAAATATTAGAATTTCACTTTACATCATTTAATAAAAAAATTACAAATAAACTTTAATAGTTAGAGAGATAAAGTGAATTTTCTTAAATACAAAAAACTTATTAGCAAATTGTAATCCTTTTGCTCGTTCTTTTTTAAAACAAAAATATTTGATATTCATCGATAAAATAAAAATCAAGAAAACTCAAAGTTTAGTATTTACGAAAGAATTTATATCCTAACAATTGTATGTTTATGTTCACATATATTGTTTATCATTTTGTAAATTTGAAATTCACTTCATTAACACAAATATTAGGAATACTTAAGAAATATTTTAATTCATTTATTAAAGATTAAGGTGCCTTTCGATTTATCTTATGCAATATGCACCAACTAAAGAATATTGAGCATTCTTCAAATTCAAAACTAGATAATGTTTATGATTTGTCTAAAATTAAATTGCAACAAACGTTAAATATTCAAAAATAGATATACTAAGTTATACCTTATTATCATAAAATTAATCAGCTGGACTTTAATAATCGGATCAATCACATATATTTATTTTTTGACTTCATGATTGTGAATTGGTGAATCAATTACTAAAATCAGCATATATGAGAGCTTAATTTTAATAACCCAAATCACCTTTCTATTTTGTCAATTAATCACTTGTGCTGTATAGACATAAGTGACCACACCAATAGCCAGGAGCCGATATTCAAAAACAAAAGAATTTATTCTGATGACGAACAAGAAAGAGATAGAATAGACATGAGAAACGGTAGCTAAATTTATTTAAATTATCAAAAAGATTTAAACTAAGATAATAATATTTTTTTAAATATATTTCCAAATTTCATTTGTAAAAATATAAATATCATTTATTTATTGATGGATTACAAATGTCTTTTGATTTTAAACTAATTTGTATGCACCAAAATTCAAAATTTAAAGAACATTATACTTGAAAAATATGTGATTAATCTGCTTGTTATCACTTAATTTTGAACAAAACGATATCTTTAAACTTTTAATTATTGAAATGAAATTTTCATTTATGAACTAAAGATTGATTTTTTATTAGATGAAAGAAGAGGTATGAATAGAGGCATACCAAAAACGAGTAAATATGATGACGAAACTAAACTTCAAAATGATACTGAACTTTATAATGACAGACAGTAATCCTTTGATTTCATTATTTAGCTCAGATAAGTCTTCCTCTTCAAGAGATAAAAAGAAAGACTCCAGAAAAATAAAAATATTTAAAGATAAAGAGGAATTCAAAGATCGCAAAAAGTCGAACAGGGATAAGAAAAGATTTGATAGGTAAGAAATTACCATTGTGCTTTTAGAAATGATTCTGATAGTGATAGCTCATCGATTGAAAATAGTGATTCAGGAAGAAGCAGGAATGATAGTAGAACATCCAGAAATAAAAGAAGTAAATCCAAAAATAAAAGAAAAACATCCAGAAATATAGAATGTGTGTTTGAACCTCGTGATAAGATGGGAGTGCCTTATATCAATAAAGATCTTATGTTTCAATACATTCAGGTAAAAAGAAGCAAATATAGAATTATTTATTCAAGTTTTATGTTCAAAAACAATTATATGAATTCTATTTGAAATCAGAGATTGAGGAGTCAGATTTTAAAACAAAGTATAAAATTAGAATAATTAAAATTGAATATGCAAGTTTTTTATTGAAAATATAAAAGTTTTAAATCAACTACTGAGATTAAATTCAAAGTAATCTAGTCAGTAGAATGACATGTTTATGCTTTGAGTAGGTGTATGAATAATTTAAAATTAATTATATTATGATTATTATGAAAATAAAACAATAATATCATACACAAATAATGTATATCTGAACTTTTCTTTTTTTATTATTGATATTACACTACGATAGCTTATACTTTGCATACAACTTTAGAGATGCTAAATTCAATAAATAATAAATATTTATAATTTTAAATTAAATGGAGTTTATGAGTTTTTATAATCAAGACCTTGGAATGAATATCAGGTACTGAGGCAGCCTACCTCACTTTCCTATCAAGCTCATTTTTCCTTTGATGATAAAAAAAGAAGTCAATAGAAAAGATAAATATTGAATATAAACTGCCCCTAAAAACAATTATCAGTGTGAAATATTATGAGAGCAATATCAAACTAATAATAAATACTTTCAACTTTAAAAATGTTAAAATATTTTGAATTATTTACATCAACGAATAAAAAATATTCTCATTAATTTTAAAATCTCGTCAGTATTTAGTTATGGAAATAGCAAACTTGATTATTGAGATTAATCAACTCTGACTTTAACTTCATTTAGTACAACTTCCCAGACATTCTAAACATAGAGCAGTCGCTAAGGATTATGCCAAAGAAAGAGTATAAATACATCAGCAAGAAGAGAGTAAGTAATAAAACTGACTCTTATAGAAATTCAAATACGGAGATTGCAGCTGAACAAGTAAATGTAAGAAACCATCTTCCTCTCATCACTTATTTCTTCTATAGATCAATGTGATCTCCATTACTACATCAAAAAGGATTTGAAAGACAAGTATGATAATTGAGATACAGAGTAAGACTTACATCGTTACCTCCCTTTAGAAACTGAGTGGTGGTCGTTATGGATACCAACAAAATCGGTAAGAAGTTTCTGATTACTTCAATAATCTTTTATTATATTAGATTGAAAGAAAATGAGGAAAATTGTTGTGGATGCAGTTTTCAGGGAAGATAGAGATTATTTTGAGGAAATAAATGAGAAATTTTTTGAATTTCTGAAAGAAAATATTTATATTACATATAACGGCGAACTAAAGAAATTAAAGTTATTTCCATGAACATTGACACTTGATACAAAAGCCATTCATATTAAGTTTATTTATGACAGAAATTTTCATTCGAATCCTGAATTTTTAAGGTAAGATCATATATTTTAAATTTCTATATTTCAATATTTGATAAATATGATTTCAATAAAATAAAATTATATTTCATTTAAGTTGGTTAAGTACTACAACTAATCTAAAGGCAGTAGATAAAGAAGCTTTGCTTTAATATAATTATCCTTATTTTTAAATTTTGTAATTCAAAATAATTATCCTGCTTCTTTACCATAAATTCAGAATTCATATTATTATCATATTTATAAACACCTTTCTTATCTCTTGAATTTGGAGAAACGAATAAATTCTGCCTTTATTGCTTAAAATTGTTGATTGAATCTAAATGCAATCAAGTTTATTTTACTTTAAGCTATTCAATACTCACAAAACTGCTGCTAACTTGTGACTCTATTTAACATATTTTTAGGAATGCAATCAGAAACAAGTACTGCGACAATAAATTTAGTGAGATTGTAGCTGTATACTATTGGAATTTGCCAAACAAGAATATGCTAAAAGTAAGTAAAACTAAACTTAAATTCGTTATTATGAGAGAATATGATCGATAGTAGCTTTGTAAATATAATTTACTTACAAGTTTATTATCTCAAATACTAACCTTGCAATGCAATATTTTAATGCCAAATATAGGACTTCTTTCAAACTAATGACGATGTAAAAGTGCTTGAAAGTTTAAAACCAATTTTCAACTTTATTACTTTTAGTAAGTTTTAAATACTGATTCCTTATAATATTATTTGCTAAACTGAACTTTAATTTTGCTGGTTGTGATGGAATACCGATGAATTTATAATTATATACACATATGGTTACTTATTTACTAACTTTTTATTAAAATCTAGAGCATTCAAAAGAAGAATGAATAGCTGGAGAAATGAAGAAGTATTTAAGAGCAGAATTTGAAGAAAGAACTAAGAGAGATTTAGAGGTAAGTATAATGAATTTGAGAAATTGTAATCTTATCCCGAATATTCGTCATTATATTGTTAACTTTTGTTATTGATCTTGAACACTTTTCCTCAATTATTCAAATTATAATAAATTAATTTATTTCTAAATAATTTTTATTTATTTTTAATAGTTATCATAATATCTTTTTACAATTATTTTATTACAATCATTTCTATGAAAATCTGATTTTTATTGCATAAAAAAATCATTCCTAAAAGTAACTCATATACTATTAGCTTAAATGATTTTTATTTAATATGAAATTTTTATTTAAAATTTTTATAATAATAAATTTTAGTACTATTTTAAGTCGGCAAAAGATTTCAAAAATACTAATTAAACAATCAGAAACAAACCTACTAAATATTATTATTCTAAAATTATCTTCTTTTTTCTTTAACCAAAATACAGACATTAATTCTCCTTCTGGCAAATTCAGAAATGATGCTGCTATGATAAGAATCACAAGAAGGCCAATATATTTTGATATCATCCTTAAGTAATTATTTTTTTAATTACTCTTGTGATCTCAATTAATTCTCAATATTTTCTATATTGCAAAATCATAACTCTATGCTGATCATTCTAATCATTTAGTCTTATTTTAAATTTAATAATCTAATTAAAGCTTAGATCTATACTTTGAATCATTATCTCATTAGAAAATACATCCATTTGGATATTTTGTATTTATTTCATCAAAAGAATCTTCGAGTATTTCAAGATATTTCTGATGATCCATATTTCCTGTAAAATTTTTATTTTTAATAATTCTTTTCTAACTAAATACTCCCAAAAATTAGCCTTTTTAGATAATTTTGTCTTTGTTATTTCATACATATCGTTTTAAGAAACTCATCTATCTTCTTTTAGAGAACAAAAATAGAAAGACGCCTCATCTATCATAATGACATTTTCAAAATGTCTATTTTATTTTTTACTCAAAACTCAAGTCTGGTCTTTTGAAATTGCTAATTTATTCTAAATACAATTTTAGATCCATTTCATTTATACTCTTTATCAACTAAAAACTTAAAATATTTGTCCTGTCAACATTAACTCTATGTTTTTTCATAGTTTAACTTCATTCCTATTTTAGATATAATAGATCAAATCAATTATTAGTTTTAATATAAATCTTCTGTAAGCTTCAAGTAGTGAGGTTTTTTAGATCCTGACGCTTTTGTAATACTTCCATTCTCTCTAATGTTCGCCTTTATTCTCTTAATTGCAATTAGAATCATATTAGCTTAAAAATTCTCTGCTATTTGTTTTGAAGAATATTCAATTAACTGAAGTGTCTCATTTTTTTAGTTCCTCTTTGCTTTGTCTTCTTTACTAATTTGGATTCTTAGAACAGAAGATAGAGAAACTTGTTCTTCTGATACTTCATCAAGTATCTCTTTACTTTCTTCGATAAAATTATCATTGGCTCCTATTCGAAATTAAAAGTATATGTAAAGGAATAATGTGAGAAATAGGTTAGAAAGAACTTTTATTTTGCTTTGAGATTTTCTGAAGTGTATCTGATAACTCAACTTGACTAAAAAATGGCATGCTATTTTGTTTTACCAGACACAATACTCAACTTTTCCTTTCAGGTTATTTTCATTCATAATTTTTATCTACTTATTACTCTCTATTTGTTTGTATTAAAAACAAGTATAATCTACTTGAAATATAATGGGATCTTAATGTTATGCATTTAATCTAACTCACAAATGTAAATTAATCAAAGTTAAATTATATACTCCATCAAGATTCAAGCTATATAATAAACCAGAGTAAAATTTATAAGATTTACCTTAAACGTAATTAAATTAAATATCAAGTGTATCATTTAGAGAGGAGTGACATATTTTTGTCCCAAAAGTAAAAATATAATGTGATAATCATAATTGGATTTGACCAAAATTTTTTTATATAATAAAATTAAACAATAAACTGTTAACATTAGAAATTTGTAACTAATAAAATAAAGTTAGTATTCTCAGTTATTGCAAAGTTATATAATAAATATAAATGTTCATTATCACAATTTTCGATAATTTTGTAGGTGTTAAAGCAAACAATTTTGCCATAATATCCCACGACCATCTTTAATTGGCAATATGAAAGTTAATATTGTTTACGAACTTTCTCTGTCAGTTAATATATTTTTTATTATATATTTTTTATTTTATTATTAAAACTTACATCGAACGCTCATAACAATCAAATTAGAATATTCATAAAGGAACGCTATATATAGGTTTTTTCGATCACGAGAAATTTTATTAATATATATTTTTTAAAGCAATTAATAAAACACTATTATGCAAAAAATATTTTCCAGTGTGCAAAAAAGAATAACACCTTTAAATGATTTCGTCGTTAATATAATTTTAGATTATTCTTGAAATATTTATTTCTTTTTAAGCAAGAGTTTTAGTTAAAAAACAACTTTAAGTTTTTTGAATTTCAAATCTGATCTTCATTATGACTTTACTTATAAATTTGATGATTATAAATTTAGGAGTTTCAGAGTGTTATTTTTGCAAGCAAGAATTTACAGCTTGCTTTATTAATAACTTGAACTTCGTAAATTAAAAAATTCTCAAGACCTTAAAAACTGGCTATTTAAAGATAGTCAAATAATTACCTCATGATCTCCTTGATGCTTATTTCAACATGTATCCTAGATATTTTGTAATTTTCTCTTGAAAAAATTATTAGGTAGCTTGAATTTTAAATCTTTTTTCTGCCGATGAAGTGATGAAAATCATAAGACTTGCAAAATAGTAGAGATGTTGATACCTTTTGATTCAATCCTTGTACTTTTTACTCTAAAGATTCATAATATATTGCTTATTAAAATAGAGTTTACTAATTTTATAAACACTTTAATTAAAATTAAATTTATTCAAGAAAACTCTTTTTACTTATGATTTATTTTAAATAACCTTTGAAACTTGTATATTTCCATTAAATTAACTATAATCTTATATTTTACTATTTAATTTCGAATCAAAAACAAAATAAACTAATTATCAATAGAATTTAATAATAATTCAAATCAAAATTATTGAGGATTGTTCAGTTATATACGATGAAATGATCGAGCAAGTTTTCACAAGAAACTTAAAGTGAGTTATTGTTACTAAAACATACATACTTATGTAACTTAAATAGATTCCCCCATCCGATTTATAAGTGAAGCAACCCAGCATTCACGGTATCATTCAAGTTGGCTTCAAAATCTATCTTCTTGACAACTCTCGACCAAACACAGAAAGGAAACGTCAACACAGTGAAACAAGGTTGGTTAAATTAATTAAAAAATTTTTGTAGAAATGATTACCAAATTTAAAGTAATCTTCAGCGATGTATGCACTCTCAAAGCTTCCTATATGTTCCCACGTGTATATGTACAAGAATGGGTAGCAGAAATTTGGAAAATAGATAGCCGCAGTATGTCTGATATTTTGGATGTTATTAATCATATTTTAGCAAATGAGATTGCCATAGTTTATTCTGAAGAACTTAAAACTGAGTAAGATTTCGATTGCTATTTTTGTTACTTTTTTGCCTTCTAACATTTAAATATAGCTGCGATTTTTCATGAATTCAAATCAGTGAAAATGATACCCCGATATTCATAAGAAGGCTATATGTGCTGATAAACTATTCTTTCTATTTTACTACAGCTGATAACAGTAAGACTTATGATTAAATCAGACAAAATGCTTTTCATTACCATGTATTTGGCCACTTTTATTATAGTCGTAGATTGATATATAAAGGAGTAATTTTATTATGAGGTGAATTACTATTTTGTAATCATAAATCGATTTAATTATTATAAGCATGATTACAATTATGATTTAAACACAAGCATAATAATAAACATGAAGAATAAGTAAATAAGAAAATGAAAATAATTTATGAAATCTAAATAATATTAAGCTTGTTATATATTAGATCTTTTAAATAAAATGAATATATGTTGATTCAATTATTTTTGATCATCAATTCCATCCATATTTTTTACTTTCAATTGCTAGCTTTTTGTTTACATTAAATTAAAATTTAAATTAATAATAAGCAAGTTAATATATTGTGTGTTCATCTTTAAGTGCAACTTACTACTAAATATAACAGACGCGAAGAATTTACCTTAAGCAGTCTGTCTATCAACAATATTATCTAATTATAGTTTACGAATTATGAATTTTTTTAGATTCATTAGAATCCTTATAGCTCTTGCAAATAGCATTTAGACTTACAGCATTTTTAATATAGTAAAAATTCAAAAGAACTTTTGTAAACAAAAAATTGTGATAATACTATTGTAGAAAGCATAGAAACTTGCAATAATAATAACATTTTGAGAAAAAAATCCATCACAACTGTTAAATTTGCCATAATTAATTTTCAAAAATCTAATAATTTCATATTTACTATATTCTAAACTATAATGATTTTGCATGATATCTTATTTGCTTAAGTAATTAATTGCTTGCTAAAATTAAAATTTTCAATAGTTCGATATTTGTTTCATTGTGAAATATAATGATTTTTATCAATAGAAATCAGTATTTAGTGCTGTTCATTAATAAGTTTTGTGGATTTTAAATAAGATTTGAAGAATAAAAAACAAATTCTGCAAATATCTTACTAAATCCGCTTTAAAATAGTTTTCAAGCAAAGATATATAAGGCAAATGGTGTTTTTATATTGTTGATTCTTAGTCAGAAATATCAAAACTCAAATTAGCTTATTGCTACTTTCAAGTTTAAAGTTTCTCAAAATGCTAAAGCTGTAAACTCTAGCATTTTAAAAAAATCAAATTTAAAATATAAATTTCAAAATGAAATTAGAACATAAAGAAAACTTTGAATATGGTTTTGTAGGATACATCTTTATCCAATAATTTTTTATTTTAGTAAAAGCGACTAAGACTTAAAATAAACAGAATATAATTTAAAGATTATCATTTTTTATCATTAAATCTTTAAGAGTAAATAAACTATCAAGAATCGTTTTTCTTTAATACATTATTGCATAAAATCATAGATTTGACAACAATTAGTATCTCTGAAGTATTAATTATTTACTTTCAATTCTGAAAATTTTTATACTCATATTCTGTAAATTTGCCCATAAAATATATTTCATTAGTTAATAAATTAGAATATATTTATTTAATAATTTTAGAATATAATTAAATTTTTATTTCCAACTTTAAAATAATTATTACCAAGAAGTTAAAATTTTCCCTCATTAGCTTTCTTTATTTCAAATTAAAAGTATTTGTAATTAGCTCAAAATTTAATATTAATAGTTTCGCTTAAAAAATATCCATTTTATGAAAACATAGTTAAAATTAATTTATTAGATCTCCGTATAAAATTTATGTGATATTTATATAAATTAATATATGATATTAAATCTTATTATAATTTGAATTTCTAACTTTTCATTAAATGCTATGATAAAATATACAATAACTAAAGTATTTAACTTTTAAATTAAAAACATCTAACGTAATATATTGTCTAATTAATAATTATATAGAAGCCATATTCAAGAAAGCAATTACTGAATGAATTATCAATGGTAATAATTAATTATTTGTATTTATTTGCTATTTTAATATTTTGGTTTCAGAATTTAGATTTTTTCGTAAAAAAAACTCAATATTTCTTATTGTAAATGAATACAGCATGAATTGTGATAATAATTAAATTTTCTATTAAATTATATTATTTGTATTCAGTAATTTAGAGGTTACATATTTTTACTTCAAACCCATTAATTAATATAGTTAAGCAATTAATGATTAACAAACTAAATAAATTAATCTTAAATAGCAATTATATTAATTAGGAGTATTCATCACTATTATTCATTGTTTAACTCTCTAGATCACATGACTTAAAACTTTCATATTTTCCTTGCATTCAATTTATATCAACTTGGTCGACTCAAACTCTCACTATTTCCATTTATGGAGAAGACTATTTTACCTCGATATTTAATTTAAAAGACAAAGGTACGGGCTGCAATAGATATTTATGATAGAAAGTGATCTTGACTGCCTGTGCATACCAATCACAAGTTCGAGTTTAAACAAAGATGCTTGTTAAATCTAATACACAGTTAAATCATTCACTATATTGATGCTTATTTCACTGTGTCTCCTCCTTTTTCATAAACTAGTGCTCAAAGAAATGTAACAGGTAGAGAAAGCGACACCTTTTAAAATTATACCTCTAATTATTTAGAATTTAAATGAAAATCCATGAATGAAAAATCATGGCTTGTTTAAATCAAAATTTTAAATGTTACCTTTTAATACTTATACTTTAAATAGACTTTGCTCTTAAAGAAAATTAAAAATTGTACTTGGGAGAAGTGTAGTTTTAGAGATAAAATTTTGAAGGATTTAATTTTGTTGCACTGTCGTGTACTTATACTCTTGTTCCAGCATTTAACTATCCCTTACTCATAATTTGTATTGAGAGACTTATATGTAACTGATATTTGTCGAATATATATTTTGTTTGAAGTGAGTATGTCAAACAGTGTATTTAGTAAAGAATGTTTCAAAATCCAAAAAGAAAAATATTTGTCAAATATATTAAGGTAAAAATAGCTTATGGAAAATATCAAATTAATTTAGTAGGTCTATTTAATGAACTTAATAAGAAAGGAAAGTTCCCAAATTTACTTTATGAGTTGACTATTTAACTAAGTATGCGTGAGTTATTCATATTGAAAATAACAATCAGAAACAGTTCGAATCTATTCCTAAGGTATTGATTAAAGGCTATCGTAAAGAGATTCAAACAGATAATGCAAATGATTTTGAAATAAAATTTTAAGTGAATTTTTAGAAAGTATTGGAATCTAGCATATTCAAGGATCTCTTTATGGCCAATAGAGTCAAGATGTTGTAGATGTTTTCAATAAAGATTGTATAAAGAAAACTATTGAGTGCGTTTGCAAACTCACAAAAGTCTAATGATCATGGGATTTGGAATTTAATTTGAATCATTTTCTACACTATTATAATTGAATACATACAAATACAACAACTAGTCTGATGCTTTAATATGCAAAAGATAATTTTATTGACAATATAATAAAAGGAATGGTTCATATAGTCCATGTTAGAATTTACTCTCCTTTACAGTTTTTGTTCTTTCTGGCTTACTTTGTTTAATTTTGTATTTTCAGTCAGAGAGATAATGTAAACCCAAATTGTGTGTATTTGGGAGTTTTAACTTTCAGATATTAATACAATTATTTCCTGTACATCTCTCCTTCCTGAGTCCTACTACCAGAATACATGATAATTAGATAGTGCCTTAATGCACCCGTTAAAAGTATCGTAAGACGATATCATCGGTGCAACCAAATTTAATGCCCAAGTCTTAAGCCATAGAGACTATTTTAAAGTTCTTGAATCTTAAGGAATCAGACTTATGATCGGAATTTCTAATGAAATTAAAATTTAGCTTAAGTTATTAATTAATGAAATATAGTTACTCCAAGCAGATGAATGCCAGTAAGCGAATGGAGCATAATTGAGAAAATTATTAAACTCCCGAAAAATATTGAGAAAAAACATTATGAAAATTTTTTAATGTTTTTAAATGATAAAAGTAAGACAAAAAATGATGCTTTAATAATTGTTTATATTAATTATTTAATGTATATTACAATTATATTTACAAACATTTTTGATTATATTAAGATTAAAAGTTTGAATAATAATATTATAAAATGCAATTATAGTAAAATCAATATATAATAAGTTTGTAAAAATGATTTAGATCTCGACTTAGAAATTCTTCTAATTTCAATAATAAATATTTACTACTATTTATTTAATATACTAAATTTATTTTATTGCAAGCACAGTTTTGTATATTGAATGAATTTTCTGTAGTAGAACGCTAAATTCAAGTGATTGTAAACTTAACAAATTTATTCAATTGATATTCGAGTGCAAAAGTTAAATTTAAATGAAGTATCTGTACTGAGAGTTAGCATTTAAAACTTACAAGGATACAATCTTTGTTATATGTAAATAAACTTTATTGATATTTAAATTTTTAGTATACAAAGAATATTTTTTTATTTGCAAATAATTATAAGTGAATAGATATAATAAAAATATAAATGTGAAATATTGAAAATTATATCTTTTTTCTGTCGTAGTTAATTCATGTTGTGTAAAAAAGCAATTTGTAAACAAAAAATATACTCAAAGTACAAAAATGAGATAAAACAAGTACTCAATTGTAATACTTAATTGAATTTAAGTTAGACATCGATTAGCATATTTACTCAAAACTTATACAAATTTACATTTTTTACTCAATGCTCAATTGATAATTAATTTATTATTCACTTCTCTTTTTATTCATGCATAATTGTTTAGCTCTGCTCGTCTAAAATGCTATAAAAGGGAAATATTTTTATTTTTAGTAAAAAAAGTTTTAATTGAGCAAACTGAGTTTAATTATTTGATATTTTGAAGTTGATGTATCTGTTAAATAAGAAATTATTGTTTTCTTTAAAGTTAAAAGATGAAGTATATCAAACTTGAGGATTTGTTTATTGATATTGTTGCTCGATAATCATAATTATATGAATAAAAATTACAAATTATTTCACGAAGGATAGACGATTCCATAAAATTATAAGTAGGCAGAATCAAACTTTAGAGTCTTAAATTGCATCACCATACATAATATTCTTAATTTAATTCATATTGATAGCTTAGAATAGATCATAATTCATGTTCTTTTATATGAATTAGAAGGTATTAATAGAATCTATAAAATTGCTTATAATCAAAATTATCAGTGAATAGTTTAGATATGTAAAAGAACTACCTATTTTTAATTATTCATTTAAAATATTCACAAAAGATAGATATAGTTTAGAGGAATATTTTTTCACTTTTAATTTTTATATTTTAACACTAAACAGCATTTATCATGAAGGAGATTCTTTTGAGGGTAATAATGAATTTTTAATTAAAATTTAATTCATAATATTTTGAGATTAAAGTAAAAATATCAAAGAAGGCGATAAAATTATAAATAATTGCTGAAGAATAGTAATAAAAATATTTTTAGTTTTGTTATGATAATTGAATAAATTAAATAATATTAATTCTTAAGAGGTTTTAATTTTATAAACAAAGTGGATTGATAAATATTAAGTAAAAATTAATAAATCAAAATTGAGCTATTGTTTGGTAAAGATGATAGAATTTATCTGATTATATTAGTTTAATGAGGAAAATTGAATAGAATATCGAAAACACAAATAAGGAAGAGTAAGAAGGAATTAGAATAAATGAAAAGCATTTATAACTTAATAAATAACTTTTTACTCTTAGAATAAAAAGATAAAGTAATAGTTAAAAAAAAACTTTCAATTTATTAAAAATCAAGAACTGAGTATAATTATCAAACAAAAATCTTACTATTTTTTTTAAATTATTAATTTATCGTTAAATTTTATTAATTGAAACTATCATAAGATAATATTTGAGAAGAAAACTCTTAATAATACATTTTTCTTGATTTATATTGTGATTTACAATTTATTTATTTTTTAATATCTCTTTTTATAATTACTTTATTTATTGATTATATAAATAAAATGTATTTAAAGAGATAATTATTTATTATTATGCTTTAAATCCAATTAACTTTTCAAATTTTTAATAATCTCAACCAATATATTTCTTAGAATAAAAAGGTTTTATCTAGAATATACCTAATAATCTCTTACTTTACTTAGCTTGGTTAATTCCCTCTTCAATTAGGGTTCTTCTTACTCAAGGTTTCAGTTTCACTCTTTAATTCATTGCCTTGACTATCATATAATCACTTCGCTCTTAATTATTTCCCTTAATATAATTAATAATATTAGTAGAATCAATGGAGTTGTACTTTCAATTTACTTTTATATTTATATTCATTAAATTAATTTTGAGTTTCTGAATTGATTCCTTTTAATTCTTATTAACATTTCATTAAAAATACGTATGTGAAATCAATTTAGCAATTGGTTGCAAGCTGTTGAAAATAAGCAATTTTATTTAAACTTTACTAATGTACATTCTCATTCCTTAATTCAAATAAAATAGGTATAACAAAATAAATTTAATAGTTACACTCATCTAAATGAGTTCAGAGGAAGAAGTTCGAATTTTGATTAATGATTTACTTTTTTATTTGATAATTACAACATCATGAAATTCTTTTACATTTTTGCATAATTTTCGTTAACTATTATTTTATAGAAAAGGAAATTATGAAAGCCTTTATATTTACACATTTTGAACCTGAAGATCAACAAATTGCAATTCGAGGATTAGAAAGAATGATAAATAGATTTACAAAGGAAAATAAGAGTGGAATATATGATGAACTTCAGCTTTACAATCTAGTTAACGACTTCAATAAAAAGCAAACCTCAGTTAAATCAATTGAAATAACTCCAGAATTTGTAAATTTAATTCAATATTTTCCATCAGTACTATACAACTCAGTTAATTTGAGAAAAATTAAAAAGATAAACATGACAAAGGCTTTGAGCCTTGAAGGAGATGATTTTTATAAACAAGACAAGTTCACACAGGATATAGTGAATAGAACAATTTGATGGTTTATAGCATTATGTGCAGAAGTCAATTGGAAAATGGTAAAATTATTTATCCAACATCCTGAGAATTTGAGAGAAAAAATATAGTCGTTGTGCATTTTTAAAAACTCAATAATATAAAAATACTTTTGTAAAATCGAATAAATTCATTCTGACAAAATTTTTTATTGCTTTGTCAAATTTCAAAATAAAATTTGATTTACATCTCCTCATATAATTTATATGATTATCGTCTCTCAAGAATTAAAAAAGAATATATTCTTATAAATATTTCTAAATTCATAAAATAATTAACAATAAATTTATATAGATAAAATATGATAATCATATGACTCAGAATTATACAATAACAATTGACTTCATTAATTTTATCGAAAATCTATTTTCGTTCAAAGCAAGAAAATAATGAAGCATTAATTGCTGAATTTGAAAAATTTGAAGACCATGATAAATACATTTGGATTATTGAAAAAGAAGGTATGAATATATCAGAATATATGAAAATAATTATTTTTATTAAATATAAATATTATTTTTTTTACATAAAAAGATATATTTACTTGAAAACAACTTCATTTAAGTGTTTGTTTTTTATGAAAATCTCAATCGCTTATCTGATTCCTTGAAATTCAATAATTTTAAGACCATCCATCGAACTCTATAATTAAATTCTAAATTTATTGACACCTTTGGAACTGTTATAAGTTTCTTTTTACGAGGACTATACACATAATCTGATGATCCCGTATGAGTATAATGTACATTGGAGGACAGATGCACAGAGACAATTACAAAGGCCACAACAAGTCGTAGATTCCTTATGCACACAACTTGAGTCTATCATCATTTCTCTGATTAGAAATATAGTAATCAATATACTCACGTTTATGAGTGAATAAGAATGGAAATCAGAAAATCTCAATTATCATCTAAGTCAACAACATATTACTTTTTAAACAGAGAAAAAATGAAGTAGAAAAGATGAAAATAACAATTTTCTTAGTTTTAATTTAAACTTTCTCATTATTAGATAAGTGTTTACATTTTATGAAGAAGAAATTTACTTGTCTATCAAATGAATAATAATATTAACTTTTTATTTTTATGGAAAAATTGTAAAGAGTATCTCATATGTTAGTTTGCTAATTGTCGTTATAAATATTTTGAGAGTTTGAATCAATTTGAACGATCTTATGACAACTATTGATTCAAAATTTAAAGAGTTTTAAGCAAGTTAGATATGATCCAACATTAAAAATCTTCCAGATGTCTTTTGTTACTTTCTTGACTTAAAAGAACATGAGTAACCTGATCGTAAATTTATGTGGAATTTAAGAAATACCATGAAGCCATTGACGACCAAGAATAATAACAAAAAGCCTATTAAGCTCATGTGTATTGAAAAGAAGACAAAACCGATGACCTAATTAAAATTTGCTCCTAAGTATCTCAAACTATTAAAGAAATATGATATAATTAAAGTATGTTTTAATCTAGAATTGCTTGATAATTATTTTTAAAAAGTCAGAGGAAATATTAAATCTGACCAAAGAAAGTTTACAAATAAAAGATAAGCTGAGTAAAAATTTAATATTGACTATGACTAATTAATTAACTAGAAAAATGCATTAGAAGTTAGTGCAGAATTTTAGAAAGGAGAAAATTGTATTCCAAACCAATAAGATGCGATAATAAATGAAAATAAGAAAATATATACTTTATTATTCATGAGCTACAATAATCTTTGTTAATTACCGTGGAAAAATTCCTTTGGATTTTATAAATAATTGGATATTTAATTTTTTAAATTAACACTTCTCCGAATTCTGTGTATCTACTTTATTTATATTACAAAAAATTGAATTCATATAAATTCTTTTTTAAAATGTAAAATTTTGTTGACGAAATTATATAAATATTTAGTCTTTAATTGTGATTTATCTCTTTCATGACTTTTAGCTTGACCTTCTCTTTGTTGAATTCAGAGTTCTCGAATCTAATCTGGAATTCCTCGACCATTTATAATGCATAAGATTATATCTCTAGGCTGCATAAATGTATCTATATATATTTTTTAGCTGCCTTCATAACCAGCACCTGTATTCAGAAGTTTCCTATCCTCTCAGGATTTTGAGTCAGAAAACACTAAGACTGAACCCTGAATCGAGATAAAATTTGGCTATCTTTGTATAAAATTTCTTTTTTTATAAAAGAAGCATGAGGTGCTCATTAAGTTTGTATTTGCTGTTGAATTTTGTTTTGAATTATTTTAAGTTTTAAATTAATATTTGATTTCAATAAGTATAACTGCTATGAGGTTTTGATTATTAGCAATATTAAATGCTATTGAGACCCGTCTAAGAAAATATTAGATTTCAAGCCAAATATATTGTTTTTCATTTTATTTTTATAAATTTATTAATCTATCTATTTACAGGAGTTTGTACTCTCCTTTAAATAATAAAGATTAAAATAAATTTCAACTTAGATTTAATCTAATAAATAGTAATCCTTAAAAAGTAGTTATTACAAATGTAATAAATCAATATAAATGCAGAGAAATAAGAAACTACCAATTAAATATCTTGAAATAGTCAAATTTTAAGTTTATTTACTTCAAACATTTATGAATTATAGTAATAACAGTTTGTTGTTAAATAATTTTTATCTTATAGACAAAAAATGTGAGATCATATTCAGAAAGGAGATAATCTACGAAATTGGTAAGAAAAATAAAAATTATTTAAAAATATTGTTGTTTTAGCTTATAAAAAATATTAATTTTCAGTAAATTAATTTACTCTGAGATATTATATTCTTAAATACAGTTATCTAAAAATTAAAATAAAAAAAATAAAACTTTTGAAAAGTACTGGGAAACTTAATAAACTTTATCAATAGTTCTTGTTAACCATGAGTTAACATTTTCTCTGGATTTATAATGTTCCTCCTTATTTTTATAATATTAGTATAATGTCCTCTGGCCTTTAAACCAGAATGAAGTCTCAAACATGTGTAAGCTTTAGCTCTCTTATTGGAGCAAAGACATATGATTTGAGATAGAAGCTGTTCAGGAATAGATATGAAATTTTACATAGTTTTAAATTTATATAATATTAGTTTTGATAAATTTTAAAATTTTATTATTGATTCTTAGTGGTATTTGATTCCTCTGTAATAATGCTACTGAGTATTCTTCATTCCTTGAAGATGATAATAATCTTAAATGGATGCTGCTTTTCAAGATTAACTAATCTAAACTATATATGGCTTGAGAAAGGATGATCCTGTTGATTACAAATTTTCAAATATGCAAGCTGACTATCTTTCTTATCAGCAATCTTAAATAATGA
Organism: Euplotes aediculatus; assembly: GCA_030463445.1. Taxonomy (NCBI): domain Eukaryota; phylum Ciliophora; class Spirotrichea; order Euplotida; family Euplotidae; genus Euplotes; species Euplotes aediculatus. The sequence continues at coordinate 18,650 of JAQGFW010017015.1, forward strand.
TTTACATTTCGCTGCTGTATGCTTGTGAACTATCGATTCAAAGATATTTTCCCAGTTTATTGATAGTTTTTTATATTGTACAAAATTAATATTAAGGTTTGATCGGCATCGCTTATCATAATGGAAAACCGACCATATCAAAAATCAAAATTAGTCAAAGAGAATTTGAAAACTTTAGATATAAACTGAATCTATTTTTCTCCTTATAACCCTGAACTATCATCGATTGAACTAATATTCAGTAACCTGAAGAAAAAACTCATAAGATACAGAGATAAAGAAACAATATGACTTTCTATAGAGTGGATATGGTATAATAATAAAAGCAGCTTAGAGATTAGACAAAAAAGATAATTAAGTATTGAGCGCAGTTCTTTAATTATATCAAATCAATAATTGATTTATATATCAATAAATATCATAGCTCTGTGAAAATTTATTTGCTTAATGGTTTAATATGTTATCTATTATATATTTTAATTAAATATGTATTTATTTTGAACAAGTAAAAATCCGAGTTAGTATAAGAATTTTATAAAAATTATTTTGTCCTGTTCCTTTTCCAATGAAATTCAAAAATAACATTCAATTTTCAGATTTGAGACAAAAATGACATTGAAATTTAAGAATTAAAATATTTGTGAAAGCTTTGATTTTATATTTTTTAATTTCATTAATATTTTTTTAATTATTTTTAACATTTATACCTTGATAAATTTCAATATTTTCATTAGTTTATTTATAATTTTTGAAACTTGATATTAAAATTTTTACTTTTATATAAATGAGGTTCACTCTGTTTTCTTGTTTCTTTTTGAGTTCAGACATATCTCAGTCGTTTAGAAGGGTAGATAACGGGTTTAAAATATTTACTAAATAATTCAATATTTTATTTTCTAAGTATTAAATATTCTTACAAATATCAATGATATTATGAAATAAATTTATTTATTAAAAAAAATTATACACTTTAAATTATTAATAATACATTTGATAAATAAACCTTTACATATAACGTATTTACTTTTGGTTAAAATATTATTTGAAATAATAAACTGTTTAACTCATTATAGAATATAAATTCATGCAAATGAAACATCCCTTTATTAAAATTGATTGACAAGATATTCCATATAAAGAAAAGGAGAAATTGAAAATCGAAGAATGAAATAAGCTCACTATTAAATCATTCAATATCTGATTTTCAGCTAAAGAAGAATTTATAGATGTATTTAAATTATCTAATTAGGAAATTTAATTTCAATTTTATTAAATCAAATGTTATCATTTATATTCTTTACTATATTATTTTAAATCTATTAATTATAATTATTTTGAAAAACTCACCAATATATTTGTTTTAGAAAGCTAAAATATAAACTGGGACATTACTTTTAATAAAGAAATGATGATTAATTATTTTTGAAGTAATAATGGATGAATTGTTGCAAAAGTATACGATCATATAAATAAATCAGAAATGACTTTAAGAAGACTTGAAAATTTTGAAAAACTTAAAAGTAATTCCATTTTCTCATACATTTTAGACTACAATATTATATCTCCAAAAGGTATTTAAAAAAACTTCGTTGATACGAAATAATAATTACATAGAAATAAGTAGTAAGGTATTCAAAGGAGAGTGAGTATGTATTAAAGATCCTTGAGAATGATATATAAAATTCAATCACCCAAAATTTCAAATTAAAGAATTTAAAGATAGTCTTGAATACTTTGATGATAATCAACCATGCACAGATTACTCTATTGATAAGTACATATTTGAGTTGTTTAAATATTTTTATTTCAAAATAAAGTTAAGCAAAATGATTGTGTAATATTAAAATATCATAAAATGATAAAAATATACAAAATAAAATATAAAAATTCTAATTTATATTTTTGCAATTTTATGATATGTGTATCAAATATACGAATTACTCTCTATAATATGTGCAATTAATATATTAAAAAATAACTTATTATTGCGGAGATAATAATTTCAAAAATGGATAATTTGTAAAACAAGAGAGGAGAAGCTTTAGAAAAGAACAAATTGATGACTATTCTAATTTCAAGATTGGAGGAGACTTCCTACCAAACTAATGGATAAATTTAACTGGCCAAAATTGCGAGCAAATGAGATATTCGATTACTTGTTCAAGTATTGGGCCAACGTCGAGCAAACTACGAAAAAGTAAAAATTCCAAGAAAGCTGCTGTGAGTAGAATGATAAGCAAATGTTGGCAAGTGAATAAATTAAAGTGGAGAGGCCAGAAAAGATATCTTTCGAAAAATATATTGTGACAAAACTCAGACTCCTCGCTGCAAAGCTGAAGGTGTCTCATGACTAGTTGTCTGGCAGGTTTTAATCAGAGCCAATGCCATTGCACAATTTGGTTAGACCCTCTACATAACCTTCTCAACAGTTTTTGAACAAACTCAACTTATGAAGGACTAAATTATATCTAACCTAGGATTTTTGATAAGCTAGACTACTGATAAAGAATTTTGCCCAGTTTTATTCGAAGATTCTTGATGAATAGCAGGATTTTAGGTAAAATACAATTGTAGATCCAATTGAAAAGAGCCGTAATCAAAATATGCCAAAATAAATGGTCGGCTTAGAAATAAAAAAACTAATAGCAATCAAAAATCCGAGTTTATTTTGTGTCAAATGGCGTTATTTTCAAAATTGGAGATAGAGCATCTAGACTAAGTAGTAAGTGCAGAATACAATGAGCAAATCAAGAGATATAGCATTGAGTGATTCGTTGATTATATTATCAAATCCAGAAGGCCGGCTAACAAATTTATCGGACTGGAGAAAGAGAATGAACCTGAATGCTTGTAATATGTGATTGATGATAGAAGTGAGGAATCAAAAATTAAAACTGAAAGTTAATAAGGTTTATCAAGTATCCGACATACAGCAAAGACTTTATAGACTCCATGAATCAAATAGAGATAGATCCAAGTATGGCAAAATTCATATCTGACACACCTAGAAAATAGCACTTTCCTTTCATCATAAGATGAAGGCATTAGACTCTTTGCATGGAGATTGGGTATTATAGCAATTAAGATTTGCTCTGCCTGTTCTGTAAATTCAACTTTGCTAAGTGCTACTAGTTTATCTGTAAATGGATACTTTAAAGCACGAAATGAAAACTGAAGAAGAGCTTCAGATGACTTAAAGTAAAAATAGGCAAAAATTTTGGCTGATTTATCAAACCCACCAATCCTTGTCCAGGGTTATACTTGAAGATTCAGAATATTGTTCTTAAAAATCAAGCAGTGCACATTTTAATTATTTTTATTAAGAAGTGAATACAAGGGAGGAAAAGCCGAAGACCTAATATTTTCTGAATTTAAACAAGCCAACAAAAGATACTTCAAAAGGAGCACTATGGGTTATATGGTCCACGAAAGAAACTAAGGATACTGTGAGAGAAAGCTTTACTTATTGATCCTCAAATTTTCAAGAAGTACCCATTTTGGCGCCTTGGTTGCATCATCTAATATTAATGAGACTTACTTCAGCAATGAGATTGAGGTTTGCCAGAATATGACCATCGATAATTTATCGAAGGAAGGAGTGAAAGAAAGTAGATAAAATGAACAACCTCCGTTGACCAAGACAAACCTTCTTCAAATATTGTGGATCAAATAGCATTTATTTTATGTTTTATCGTTCAAACAAATACTTTTATTTAAAATAATCTCAGAAAACTTTGCTTGAATGAAGAACCAAGATCGTAGTTGGTGGTCCCGATGATCAGCTTGTCTACACTTCAGCTCTGAATAACGTTGTAACATCAAAATAGCACATAAAATGCAGCGAATCAATCATTAACCACCTCAAGAACCCTCCATCCTGGATTTGTACTCCCATAGAGCTAAATCTCTGCCAGTTGTAAGCCCAAGCAATCACAGAAGGATTGATTTTACTTGAAGGATATTTGAATAACTAGACTCCTGAGCATCTTTATTTAATATACTTTTCTTTACGACTATGATGAGTAAGAATGAGATTGGCACAAGTCTCTACCTATTAGTTTATTTCAAGGCTAATAAAACGAAGGAAATTCTTCATACCACAATATTTGTTACAAAGAGTTGCTTGGCTCATCAAAGTATCAAGCACAATCAGAAGCCGTTTTTTTAATAACCAGCTTTCTAATATTTATTGAAATTCAATTTACCATAATAATTCTATAAAAATAAAATACAAAAAATTTTATATAAGTTAAATTTACCTATAATTCATTAGTAACGCTGAATTGACAAATAACCTTTATAGTATAAAATTTCAAAATGAAAGAGAGAGGATTATTAAGTCCCTAAGAACATATGCATTTAGGTTTAATAATAAAAAGACAAAGGTAATAAGGATCGCTAATAGTTTAGAATATTATATTGAAAATTACTGCGACAAATGAAAACATAAAAGAAACTTCTGAAATTATCTCCAGTCTGGTTAAAAAATCACAAAAGAAACAAAAGAAACTAGGAATAATCATTAATGTAAGTCTTTACTATATTTAATATTAAAAAAATTAAAATAATAATTAGTGATTTGTTTACCATGCGACAGCTCTATTGGATCAGTTAAAATTTTTAGTTTATCAATAAATGAAGAACTAACTAAATCATCATTAAAATTTTGGATTAAAAAATAAACTTATTACTCGATAATTGATCAATCAATAAAAGCCATGAAATACATAATATACTTAAAATAGCTTTAATATCAATTATATTCCAACATAAAATTCAGAATTCTCACCAATTGAGATGTTCTTTAGCCTGCTGAAAGGGAACTTAAGTGAAAGTTTAAAGAATAAAGGATAAAACTTTCTTTTAAGCATAATCTCTAAAAACTTACAACTCACTAACTGTATTAGCCTTAACAAAAATAATAAATAGAATGTACTCAAGATTCTTCAAAAGATTTAATTGAATATTAGATTCTATAAAGTTTCATTCAAGAGTCTCTTTAAGTTTCGTCTTGCTTATCTTTTTCTTTCATTTGTTTTAGATACTACTTAAGCAGTTCGAGTTTTAAGTTAATAAGTATTTAATGGTTTTAGGAAGGTTGTAAGAACCTCATATCTGAAGAGTTATTTCACAAAGTAATGTCATTATGTTTGCTTTACTTCCAACAACAATACTACAAATAAGGAATTTAAATAGCCTAGATTGAATGATTTCATCTAAATGAAAGCATGTATACAAACTTCACTTGAAATAGCAAAGAAATCTTTCTATTTAAATTTTAAATATACTCTACTCTAATCAAGCATAAATTTTGATTAATTGAGTTTATATAAAATAAGACTAAGAAATTAAATCAAATTAGTATCAACTTCATCTTAATTTCAAACATCATAATATTTAGCATTTTTGATCTGATTTTATAGGGAAGCAAAGAAAAGGAAGTCGTAATATTATCAATTCTAAAATTTAGATTTATGATAATTGAGCTGCAGAAATTGTCAAGGTCTGGCTCAATGATAAAAACAAAGAGTAAGTATAATATTTGATATTTATTTATAGGGATTTTATGGAATTTCCTTTCAGAGTTCAGAATCAAAGGTAATAGTAGAATATTAAATCAAAATAATTCAATCCTTGATAATAATCAAGTTATCTAAGAAATTTTAACCTAATATCAATACTTTAGTTTTAAATTCGACTCTGCTTGGACATCTGTAGTTATTGGGATGATTGAACTTCTCTATTTAATTGCAACACAAAATCGTAAGTAATTGTACTCTCATAAGATTGTATAGATTATGAAGATGATATGTTTTTCGATAAAATTTGGAAATCACACTTTGTAAGTATAAAATAAATCAAACAAAATAAAGTATTTTTATTTAAAAAAACTTAGTTTATTATTAAAATTTTAATTTTTAGAAAAATTTGAATAAAAATGTTTTTCTAATTTAATTCATTAATAGACATATCTGAAGTATTGATTCATTCTTTACATTCTTGCTATTATAAGTTAATTAAAATCTGTATTTATACGAATAACTCACATTTGTAGATATAAATTATGGTAAATGTTTAAAAGAATAGAAATTCTAAATTTTATTAGTTTTTAATCAATTTTCATCTGATCTACTTGGTAACTCAGAATAAATTGATAAAGAGAATCAGGATTGAAACACTTAAAACTAATTATATCAATTCCTATGATGTAATTCGATTTAATAATCCATTTTAATTTAAAATATAAAAGAGGCAGAATAACTGAATAACTATTTAATTAAAAATGCAATAATTATTTTGTTTTAAATAATTAGAATATGATCTTATATTATTTTATGTAATTTTTTAGTATATAAAGCGAAGAAAAGATATTGACAATTTATTTTATCTTAGTAAAAATTTATCAAAAAATGTTTAAAAAATATTATATTCAAACAAAAATTGAAGAAATATTAATAAACAAAAATTTTTTGCTTTACTCTATTAAGCTTGTTAAATTTTTTTCATCATCTAAATTGTAAGATTAAGAACAGTTTAAAAAATTTTTCCATTCTTATTTTAAAAATATGATAGAATGATAAGAAACGTTTTTAATAAAAAGGAACAGGTTTTATTTCTACAGAGTATAATTTTAGTAAAAAATTACAGTTCATTTTCTGGCAGGTAGCAGAAATTAATTAGAAATAGATACTAAATTATCTAAAATACAAAAATATGATTTAAATTATATGCTGCAAAATTGTAAACTAGCTAATTTTACAGATTCTTTTTTCTAGAATATAATTTATGATCTTTAATGTAAAATTTAGAAAATTTAATAGCAAAAAAATTATCAATTCATTATTTTATTTTTACTTGAATCAATTCCAAAATTTTCATATAAATCATTCGGTTGGCCAATTTCGATATGATCTGATTTAGAGTTTTTAGGAGATGGAAATAAAAATATTATAAATTATTTTAAAACTCTTTGTACTAGAAACCAGTTAAGTAATATTCATCAGTTGGTTTCTTACTTCAGCAAGATTAATATGTTGTTCGTTCATTAAGTATAAAGATAAAATTTAAAATTTTTGATAATTAATATTAGATTATTAATTAAAGTGCTTAATTTTTTTAACTAATGTCTGATACTAAATTAAAAACTTAATATATAGCCTAATCTTATATAATGATATCATTAGGAATAACATATGAATTTATGGTTGTATATTTTAGAAATTTACAAATAGTTTAAATTTATCGTTTAATTGTTTTGGTGAAGTTAATTTATTTAATGATACTAGTGTAATCAATAAAAACATAAGAAGTGTTTAAAATGATTTTATACTATTTTACTTTTGCCAATTAGAAAGAATTTAAGTCTACACAATTTTCTGTAAGATAAATTTTATTGAATGCTGAAATTAAATTAGAAAGCATATAATATGTGCAAACATTAAGTTTTATATTAATAAAATCCTCTTACGCTGTGAAAGAGCAGTGATAAAGAAGAGAATTAATTAATATAAATTGCATCATATGGAATAACTAGTAACTAGCAATCAAATATAATTTACTTCCTAAAAACTCACGTAAATTTACTTAATAAAATTCTTACAAATATATAATTTGTTTTAATAAATTTAATAATATAATTATAAAAATTGATTGTACTAAGCAATAACTCAAGCATTTAGTTTAAAATTTTCTTAAAATTATTAATTTTTGATATACAATTAATTAATAACGAGTATTCACAATATAAGACTAATTTTTCGTTTATCTTTATCTTAATATTCAACTATTTATCACAAATTAGCTATTTAAGTTTCTTATTTTTATCATAAATCATTTTAAAACAATTCAAGCATTTAATAAAAAGTTTCTTCTCAATCTATTCTCAATATTAAAAACATATTATAAAGCTGCATATTATTTACTATTAGTTTATCATTAATCATAAGCGATTAAGATCTTTAATTGTTTTAGTTTCTCCGATAAATATTTTATCAATCAGTAACATCATAGTATAAATATTGGTTTTAAACAATTCAAAATAAAAAATGAAGTTTTGATAATTCCTCTATACTATTTATGCTTATCAAAAATGACTAACAATTAAATATAGAAACAAGCTTTCAGAAATGTAGGATAAAAAATCTAATGCTCTTTTCGCTTTGCTCAATCTTTTATATTTAGGCAAAAGAAATGATCACTGAAAAATCTAAAAAAATTTTAGCCAAAAATAGATTGTAAGACCAGACTTCTGAAGCATCTAACTTTGTTTGAAATAGTGATGAAAATGCTAAAAATACAGAAATAATAAAACTTATTAACGATTGCTACATAAATACAATAGAGACTATTCCAGTATTGCATTCGATTGAAGATTTAAGAACAGCATATATTTTTGATAGGAAGACCAATTCATTATTAGAAAAACTTCTTTGAAAGTAAGTTTATTTATAAGGAATATAATTATTGGAAATATAAAAGTAATTTGCTAAAATGTAAATTATAAAAATAAATATTAAAGAAATTATATATCTTAAAATAACAAAAAATTAATTTTATATAAATATTGACAAAAACTAACAAAACTAAAATGACAAATAAAAAAGACATATATAGAGATTTTTTAATTTGCTATTATCTAATATTTAGATGAATAATTAGATGTCTTTTTTGTAATATATTTTAATATTTTCTCAAAATTAATGTATTTGCTTTTTTAACAAAATTTTATGCTTTTCTATTAAAATTAAAACTTTATTCTATCTCAACTTTTTCATCACTCAGATACTCCAATAAATATTCAAATTACTTCATATGCAAGTTACTTGATTTTAATTGATTTAATTTTTAACCAAATGAGGTAGTTGGTTAATGTTTCGTATATTTTAGCCTTAAACTTTGATGTGATATTTAGTTATTGTTCATTTTATTTTCTTAATATCTTTGATTAGATTTTATGCTTTATATTGATCTAAAATTAATAACGAAAAAAGACCAAAATTAATTATTTATAAATTTATCAAATTAACTATATAGCATCCTTATCCTTCTTAATCAAAATATTTGTATAGATTTAAAAAGCCAGATTTAAAGCTGATCAAAAACTTCCCGATTACTCTGGTTGCAAAAGGAATCAATCAGTTTTGTAAAAATCACAAGAGTCTCGCTGATAATAGTACGATTTTTTATTTTATTTTATTATTTATTTTCACAGTTTTTAAAATTAAGTTTTAATGTATTTTCATTTGATAGTTTTAAAGATTTCTAATATTCTGAATCTTATAGCTTTAATCTCCTTCTATTTTGTTGTATTGGTCTTGATTAAAATAATTAGAATTAGTATTTAACTACAAATTAAATGAATAGCATAAATTTTCGAATTAAATTTTAGCTTCTTTTTATTGAAATAAACAGCTTTATTGTTACCTGATCATGATTCTTGATAGAACAAATGTTAGATAATTTTCTAATCAAATCAGACATTAAATTAAATAAAATTTATCATAGGACCCCTTAGCCTTTAGTTAACTTATGTAATCTAAAACTAGCCTTAGAGTATTTAAGAGGTCGTTTGTTAGGTATCACTTTGAATAAATACTGTATGAAGTATTTAAATTAAAACCAAAGCAATTATTTGTTAAAAATATTGATGCTCTAACTAAAAAGTAGAGAAACTTACGACTTTATTTTCTTTATCAATTACTTAGATTCGAATTTTAAAATGAAAAAGAGTCATTTTTAGAATAAAGATTACATTCTGAATTGACCTTGATGCATCATTTTCAATATATTATTCAGACTAAAGCTGCACTAAAATTTAGTTGATAATGCATTTGCTAACTATTTATTTATAGAACAGATTAATTTTAGAATTGAAACAAAGATACTTATTTTTAGAGGTAGGAGCTTGATTTTTATACTTGCTAAACTTGTATACAGAGTTTGATAGCGAAATGAATGAGGAAATGTTCAAAAAATACAAAAAGAAAGCTGAGAAATTCTGTAAAGCTGAGATTTACTCATACATCTTGTATACTGCTCCGGAGTATGAAATGGTGACGTAAGTACTTAAGTTTAGATTTTATTCATATTGCTTTTACATAGATTGAGAGAATTCAACAAAAGAGATTTTGAGAAGGCTATTGTTGTAATTGTTGACGTTTGATACTTTGAAAGTGAAGAATTAGTACCTTATCTTCATCCAAGAATGCTATTAATTCTCGAATCCAAATCATTAAAGCAATCTAAAACAAGCAAGAGAGAAAGCAAATACAAGAATTCTAGTGATGATGATGAAAGTGAAGAGGAAAAAGATTATAAGAAAAAAATGAAAGGCAAAAAAGAAATGAATAATTTTACCAGTGAAAGTGATAGTGAGCTAATAATAATTTTTTAAAATTGCTGGGTTGTTTTGTATATTCATTTGCAAACATACATTCATATTGCTCTAGTATCAGCACAAATAAATTTTAATAGAAAGAATAGTGAAATTTGAGTTTGAATCATATTTACTAGTCTTTTACTTAGTCTCCTTTACCTTCCTCCTCAATCGTAACTTTGGTGTAGGTAGTGATAGAAGAGTGAAAAGGAAGAAAGCTAAGAAGGAATCAAGCGATGAGGAAAGTGATAGCGATTGCAATAGTGATAGTGACATTGATAGTAATAGTGATACAGGAAGGAAAAGAAGAAAATTAAACAATAGTGACAGTGAAGACAGCGAAGTGGAGGACAAAGACAGATATTATAAAAAGAACATGAAAAGCGATTCAGAATCAGATTAAAATCACGATCTCAACATTTTATTGATGTTTGATTAAAATAGTTCAAA
>JAQGFW010017109.1:0-11021 GCA_030463445.1 Euplotes aediculatus
AGAGGAATCAATTCACGTAAGAAATGTTGATAGCTTAACTGAGAAGGCATTGAGCTTGGCTAAAGACATATTCGAATCTCAATTTTACAGAGACTACACTGACTACGACTCCAAACTCAAGATCAGCAAAAAGTTTGCAAGGAAACTCGAGGGCGACACTGGAGAAGTCGGGCTGCATAACATCAGAACCCAGTTCTATTTAGATGTGAAAAAGAATGAGAGGGACTTCAGAGAAACTCAACTCAAGGGACTTGCACAAGAGTTGGCTCATAGAGTTGACAAGGTCAACTTGACGTCAGAGAGAAGGTACACCAAAGTCAAAAACAAGATCAGCCAACAGACTGAGTCTATTCAAAATAACAAGAAGGAACTCAATAGAAAGATCAGTCAGCATATTGAATCGACTAATAATAACATTGAAGAATTAAAGAATGAGATTTTTGAAATATTTAAACAAATCGGAGAAGAAAATAAATCAAAATTAGAAGAGATCTATAAAAAGATTGATGAGGAAAAGAAAGAATTAAAAGAAAGTAAAGATTTTAACAATCAAAAATATAAAGATTTTGAAAAGGAAAACAAAGAACTAAAGAAACAAAATAAAGAGCTTAGTAACACTCTTGATGAATTAAAAAATAAAATTAAAGATTTTGAACTGAAGCATGAAAAATTTAAAGGTGAGTTTGACAACTTTAGCAAACACACTGAAGCAAGCCTTAAAAATAATGAGACGAAGATTGGAGAGCTCGATAAGACAATAAATGATGCTAGAGATGAATCAAAGATGATGAAGAGTCAGATTTCAAAAGAAATTGTTTTTTCAAGTAATTGTTTGAAGGATGAAATAAAGGAAAATGAGAACAAAATGAGTAAGAATGATTATTAAAACTTATTAAGTATCGAATTTTATTTCATCTGAATAACAATATATATTTGTCATTCATTATTAGATCAATTTGCTAATCTATTTTTTCTTATTTGAAATAAAATATTTACAAATACATTAATTTTTAGAGAAGTTGAACTACTTAATTTTAATAAGAAAATATAATGATTTATATTTTAGGTTTAGTTTTACTTATTTCTCTTTTGTAAAGTATAAAGCTTAAGATTTTAATGATTAGATTAAAATTTAACTTTTTTTGAAGTCTTACTTAAAAATTAACTTAAAAAATTTTGAATACTTGTTTGTTTTCTTTAAATTAAATCAAATTGCAATGTATTCATTTAATAAAGCTTGAACTTAATAGTTTTAAAAATATAGACTTTGTCATTAAAAAATAATTGCTAACCTATACTATAGAATCCATTGAATCAAGCATAAAGAAAGGTAAAGTGAAGTTCTCATCCACCAAACTAATTAGTAACTTAGTTATTTTTGTTCTTCTTTTCGGTCAATATAGTAACTCTTTATGTATCGAATACTTTTGTAGAGTTGGTGCACAGTATCAACTACATAATAAACCATTTCTCATTATAAATACTGTCTAAATTCTCATATAAACTCAGTTTTAAAATTAAGTCTTATTTTTATAGTTTTATTTGCAAGCATTTTTTAAAGCTTAGGAATGCAAAAAACATACATTTGCTCAATACAAGTGATATGAATATAATATTGATATCACAATTGAGTATTTTAGCCAAAAATAAATAAGAGTTCATCTTTTGGTGCTAAGTTAAAGTTTATTTTTAGCTTAAATTTTAAATAATTAGTTCAAAAATTATACTTTTTAGAGCACATTTCGTATTTAAAATCCTTCATCATACTCTTTATAGAGCTAACGAGAATATTTTTATACTAAAAATTCAATATAAACACTAATATATTTAGTTCTTAAACTGATTGATACAAATCAATTTAACATACTCAAAAAACTTGAATAAAACTTGGCTAGAGAATCACTATTTTATATTATCCAACCTTTTAGAAATTATTGTAAAAATTTTAAAATGAATATAACTAAGCAAGCACCTCACTCTATTTAAGGTATTTGCAAAAATAAAAAGGAAAGCATCAACCATTGCTAGATTTAACCCCTTGTTGTTCATATTTGAACTTGGAATTACTTTTATTTTATTTATAAAATGCTTAATTACATTCTAATTTTTATTCTGAAACTGAGAATTTAAATAGTAAAGAAATAAATTATTTTATTAAGGGAGAATAAAGTCAAGTTTATTCTAAATAAAAATTAAATAAATAGATTTGAGTATTTATTTGAAAATCATTATATTTACAAATGATTTATAAGTATTTTGAATTTATTTAATTTTCATGATTAATTAAATTTGACAGAATTGTAAAAGCTATCATGAGTGAGTACTGAATATCAATAAATTATAATTTCTCCAATTCAGTAATTCGAATAGATAAATTATTTTCTAAAATAGGTTTGAAATATTTCTTCTATTGAATTGTTTATGAGTTCTGCATTAATTGAGTTTAGCTCCTTTTGTCTTGTTACTTCAAGATAAATAGTTTTAATTGAATGAATGTTTTCTGTAGTTGTGCTCTTTAAATCTATCTGATCATTTGTTCTCCATTCGCTAATATATTTGCTATTTCTTTTGAATCTATTCTATGTTCGCATAATCATTTCCTTTTCGATATTTACTGGATAGTCAACCTTATCTTAGTTTTATTATTTTAACAGATAAAAAGTAGTCAGCACAAAATTTGTAACAACAATAAAAAATGCTCTGAAGATTTTCCATACAGAGTAGTCAAAAATATTTTAAAATAATTAGGATGAAGTAATTTTGAAACAACCCATGATAAATTTTAAATTAATTAAAAATTACTAAATATTCTTTTGTAACTAGTTTTTTAATTAACAAAACCAATTTTGTTAAATAAATTTTAAAATCAATGACCTTTATTGAATAATATTCAAAAATGAAACATTTAGATTAATAAAGCCTTGTCTCTATAATGTTTCGTATTTCAATTTAAATAGAGCCAAATAATCTGAATTGCAAAATTTTAAATATTGATTTTGATCTGATAGTCGTATTTGGTAAAAAAGATCATCTTGCAGTCCAGATTGAGGCCTAATTGAATATGTTTGAGAATATAAATAATACTGAAGATGGATTTTTACTAAATATTGTGAGTTTAAAAAAGAAATTAAAGTTTAATAAATCAGATTAATTCAATTTTATTTTATAGTGAATAAATTAAACAACAAACATCTGAATTTTCTTTGATAGACATTTTCAGAAAATTAATTCATTAATTTAATTTTTATTAAATTTTCTTCAGTCTATCAATTTTGAGATTATTTTTTCTGTGGTCTAAATTTTGAGTCGAATACTAAGTATCTATTATGCTTCTTTTATTGTCTTATCTCTTTTACATCCACCTCTATCAAAGCCCGCAGAGATAAATATCTTTTCTTTCATAACTTGACTTCTGATGCTAAGTTGTTCATTTATTTCAATTTCTCAATACTTCCTTTTCTTTTGGGTCTTCTTTGTGTAAGCCTTCTCATGCTTAGCTCAGTATTAAAGTGATTAATATTTTGGATAATCTCAACTTACTTTTCATACTCACAAGAGATGGTTTTTATTTTGATTCCTCTTTAAATCCTTCCATTTTTTCTTGATGTACTTATGGTAAATATTTGTTGTTACGGATTAGTTAATTTGAATTCCTAAGAATTTATAACTCTCGTCTTATTGAATATTTAGAGCATTTTTCATTTCGATTATTCTCCCCTTTTCTTCTATTACGAAGGGTACCCAAATTTTTGTTTTATCTCATCAGCTTTTCATTATTTATTTTAAAAAAATTTAGCTTGCTTTACGCTTCTTCCAATTAAAATAATTTCATTTGCATATACTTTGAATCTTATTTTTATGAACTGATATTTGTTAAGTAAATTATTAATAAAAATATTGAATAGTGTCTAAGATTGTACTGATTCATGTATTAATCTCTTATAGATCTTTATTATTTCTCTTCCTATTGTTAATTTAAAGTTCTCAGGTATTTTTAAATCAGTTTTGTTTTATTTTTGGTGCTTTGATTTTGAATAGTTTTCTGATGAGTTTATCTTATGATGCCTAACATACGCTTTGTTAAATTCGAAAAATACAATTGCTTGATCTTCTTTGCTTATTGTTTTTATTATTAATATCCTCTTTGTTATTGATATTACCTCTGATAAATTGGCAAAAATACTAATTCTTTTATAAATCATATTTGATTTTTATAAAACTGATTGTTAGCTGTTATCCTTCTAAGATTGTGCAGATTTTTAAAATCTATAAACTTTGCAAAGCTGAAAAAATTGTTTTGAATCTGATATTTTTGATAGCTAAAGTTTCAGATTTATATTTGTTGATATGTATCAGTCTTCAAGTCATCATGTAATACGGTATTTTGTTTGCTTGTATCCTATCCCTTTACTTTTGATTTATCTTTTAATAATAATGTTAAGTTCTTGTTTAGTTTGAATATTTTGTTAGTCCAACTTCATCTATAATATTTTTGAAAAGAATTCAATCCTTTTTATTTTTGCATTTGTAAAAATTTCTTCTCTTCTTTTCTTATTGCTCTGGACCTGTTTAAAATCTAATGGTTCACCAATTTTGAGTTGAAAAGGAATCAAAATTTATTTTTAGCTTGCATGATTTTATTTTACTCCACTTAAATAGCTTTATAAATACTTTTATTATAAAGCAATTTTCTTGATTATCTATTGCTGTCGAAAAATAAGTTTGTCACACAAAATCATTAAAATTTCAGGATTCATTAAGGTACTAATGACAACTCATGGAAGCAAAATTATCAATCTTCAAACTTAGTCACAATACAGAACATTCTCTTTTAATTTTTCTTGGTTGGAAAATCTCAAATTTTCATTTATTAGCAAATTTATAATTTTTATATTCAAATAAGGATGATGTTTAATTAAAACTTCTTTTTATTCCAAATCATAAAATAATAAGTACAGAATTAATCAAATGCTATTTTAGTTTTTTTACTATATATACTTAAAATTACTTTAAATTGATTCAATTTTTACACTGATTGGTTAAATATTTTAGATTCTATGATTATTTATTTAACCAAAGAATGTGTATTATTAATATTGTGGTCTAATAAAGTATCTTATTTTTGTACAACACACCGCTCCAACCTACTTATCTATGTTTATAATCAGGTTTTTATGAGCAAAGTGTTCATATTTTGTCTTAATCTTGTTGTTTATAAGTTGGCTTGAATTCAATTCGCTTTAACTATTTTTGATGACTGCACTTAGTTTAAGGAGTGTTTTAAGTAATAATAAG
Organism: Euplotes aediculatus; assembly: GCA_030463445.1. NCBI lineage: Eukaryota > Ciliophora > Spirotrichea > Euplotida > Euplotidae > Euplotes > Euplotes aediculatus. The sequence goes on from JAQGFW010017109.1 coordinate 5,296, forward strand.
CACATTTTACTATAAAATATAGGTTAAAGGTTTCGTTAGCTGTAATTATAAAAATTCATCTTAGAAAATAAAGTTCTTCCTCCTTCGATGTAAACTTTCTAAGTATATCAAACTTCATCGACTACAACAAGTTTAGTTTATTTAGTTGTTTTGTTCTCTAGATTTACTCTTTATTCTTAGTATTTTAATTTAACTGAGTTATATGTAGACTTATCATATCATTTAGCTCAACTAAAGCTAATTTTCAAGGTGATATTTTACTTAAATTTTGACAAAAAATTCATTATACTTAAATTCTCTTAAAATTTAAATTGTAACAATCATAAAACTTACGAACTAAGATAAAGAGAATATCAGACTCCAGAAAAGTGACTGAAGAGTATCAGATTTATTTGTTCAATCATAGTCGTTAATGATAATAGGAATACATGGACAACTTGATAAAGTAGCACTCGGATTTAAATCGTTTAGTTTTCAGAGTAATTGAACTTGCTACATTGTTTGTAATCCTGCTATCTAAATATTATTTTAGCAGATGCTCTTTTAAATATTTGAGTCTGGCAGTCTGCTTTCTTTATCTCAGATTGATTCATTTCAATATCCTAGACTCCAACTAACAATTATGTATAGATCTCGATGAAAAACAAACAGATAGCAGAAAGCTGGTTGAGAAAAGTAGCAAGGAGGCTGAAGAGAATACTTTAAATTTGAAAAATAGAGTTGACACAATTGAGAAGAAATTGATTAATGTAAGTAAATTTTCGAGTTTTAACATTCAATTAATTAATTCTCTAATAGTTACTAATAATTCTATTTTGTATAAATTAAAATCCTTAAAAATATGTAAATAGTTTATCTAAGTTATAATCCTAATCTCTCAGAAATTCTATGTGATATCGAATGATTGAGTATTAAAATTATTAACTGATTTATCATTGCTAATAATTTAGTTATTGTTTATTAACTCAAAAAATTATAAAACGTTTTTTTTATGTCACGGATTATTCAAAGTTAATTTTTTAAAAGTATTATTAGTAAAAGATTTCTGTAATAAAGTATTTTATTATCAATATTGACTGTTCAAAAAATTTGACTTATGATTTTGTTCTTTGAACAACAAGTAATAAAATCAGTAAATATTTTGTAAGTAACTCAATTCAGCTAATAATATAATTTAAATTTTGGATTTCTTGTTTTAAACTCAATAAAAATCTTGTGTAGGTTGATGAATATGTGAATGAAAAATGAGGGAAAAAGGAATATCAGTCCACAATAAGTAAGTCTTTAATAATTTCTACTTTTCTGTAGTCTCAAGATTCATTTTAAAATAGTTTTTAATTGAATATTTAAATAATTTGTTGTAGTCTTTGTATTTATAGGTAAATATAATATCCTCATTTAAACTTATTCTTGTATTTATTACTTTTAAGATCAAGCATAGACTACTGCATCTAATAAAAAGCACTTCAAATATTAACTTTATTCTGGTTTGTATCCAAATTATATGCTGAAACTATTAATCATTTCATTTTTTAAGCTTAAGATGCTAAATCTTAAAAAAATTTGGCGAATTTTAAACTGAAATAGTCGAGAATTAGTTTCAATAAGTATTATCTAGAGATTATCAACTTAGTTTTTAACATTCAGTAATAATATAATATCAATAAAGAAATTTGCCTTTCTTGTTGAGATTCTATTATGAATCTAATTGATTGCTTGTATTTTACTGATTGATTATATTTATAAAATCATAAACTCCAAAACTTCTTAGATAGGGAGTCAAACCTGCTATTTATGAAGCCTTTTTTATTAGCATTTTATAGGTTAAACACTATTAGAATAATAAATTCTTAGAATGCAGATTAATAGAAGCTGCATGCTTAAAAAATTTATTTACTTAAAACTCAAAACAATTTCATTTTTTAGAAATCTCTTTTTGAATTTTCATTTTGGTTGTGTCAATTATTCTCTTTGTGAGTTAGAGAAAAAGAGTTTTGATATGTTGATATATAAGCAGTAATATCATCAAGATTATATTTAAAATGAGAGCATGTCTACATTCCCTTATTCTATTGAAGAGAATTATCAAAATTAAAATACAAATTAATTGAAGAAAATGAGTTAGAGAAATTGCTTCTTTTTAGTATTTGTGACAATTAAAATTTTTTTTATTCATTTCTAATTTAATAAACTTTATATTGTCAAAGATGATTTGCATTTTTAAATCATATAAATAATAAAAAAATTAATTTTATATTCAAATAATTTTAAATAAAACATTGTGTTAATCTTGATTAATCCTTTGTTACTACTTTTCATAATTGTTTTAATCTTTATATAGAACAGCTTGAGCTTAAGGAAGACCAGTATTACATCGATGAATTCAGTGATATAAAAGATTTTCAGTAAGTTGATTTATTCATCTTAAAATATGACTAAAATAAAAATAGTAAATCTCAAACGAGCAAATTATTTTTTATAAATGTTAATTTGCAACTATTCTAACAACATACTTTCGAATAAAATATTAATACCGTATTCGACACTATCTTCTCTACCTTAATAACTATTTTTTTAATTCTATAGGTGAACTAGACAAATTGATTTTTATTTTAAATTATAGTTTAAAAAAATTGGTAATTATTTAAATTTTGAGTTATGTTGATTTTAAGGTCGTAATGACTAGTATTTAAATCATTCAAACAAATTAATTTTTGTGAGGAAATCACATTAGAACTTACTAATCTTGCTGGATGAAGTTAAAAACATAAGGTCTTATAGCATGGTTGTAATCAAAATTATCATGCAAATTTATATATAGAACTTAATTCATAAGAAAGCTATCAATTTTGGACTCGACACAAAAGCATCTTCCAAATTTTTGTATGAGAGAAGAGCAAACATCTGATACTTTTGATCATGAATATGTTAAAGATATTTTCTGAATATGAAAAAATAGATTTGAAGGAATTTATGTTTATGCCTCACTAAATTGCAGTGAATCTCTGATACACTTCTTCAATTTAAGATATTAAACAATAAGTCAAATCTCTACTATATAAGCAATATAGGTAATAATTCTGCTCACAAATTATCAATTTACACATTTGACAACTAATTTAATGCAACAATTAATACTTTGAGAATCTTCAGTTTGATAATTTTAGTTTGTTGAATTCGATTAAATTTGTTTTGAATAAGTTATGAGTGCAGTCTCAAATATTTAGTAAATCAAACTATAATTAGAGCTTTCAAATTCAACTTACACTTTGAGTTTAAAATATAAATTGTTCAATTTAGTTTGTAAATTTTAAACTTGATTAATTTAATACTTATTTCTAGAGAGTACTTAGCATTATATTCATAATTTACTTGTGAATTTCTATTGCAAATTGAAACTAAAAATATAAAATGTAAGGTTACAAATCAATATAATAAATGAATTTCTGAATAAAAATTTTAAAGGAATTAATATTATTAAATTTATTAAGTATTTAAAACTTTGTTAATAAATAGAATGATTTATATTAAAATTTTATAAAGAATTTAGACAATGAAGTTAAAAGTATAAATAAAAACCTCTTTCAATACTGTAGCAAGGTAGTATTAAATTAGATTTTTACTATCAATATTTGAAGTTTTATCTTATAGAGATTAAAAAAAGTTAAAATAAAGTTTAAAGTGGTCTAAAATAAACTAAAAAGATGTTGCTCAATATTTTTTGATTTTAGTGATAAACTATTAGCTTAATTAATATTAAAAAACTAGCCAAATTAACTCCTTCATTCTTTGTATATAGGAATAAATATCAAAGTAATTGCAATATAATTTTACAAATTAAAAATATATATAAATGTAAATTGCGAATGAACTTATAAAAAAATTTAAATCTAATTTTTATGCAAGCGTTTTAGTCTTGCATATAAATACTAAATTCAGAGGAGAAATTAAACAATGAGTATAGTCTTTGATATCATACTATTAGCAATTCCAGGAAAAGTAAATATAAAATGTAATATGTAGATGTCAATTTTATACAATTTATCTTTTTAAGATCGCAAAAAGTATATTCAATAGAATATTTATAAGACTTTATTTATTTCCTGAATCTTGGTTCTCTTGCTCCTTTTGCAAAATATAAAGTAAGATTAAACATCAACAGTAGATTGTTTGTAAAATACTAAGGATTTTAGCTTAACTAGGATTTAAGTTTTATGAAAATTGCAAATGATCTTTAATATTCAGAATAATAACAGTTCAAGTAACAATACCTTGTCATTTACACTAATATATTGTTCATATCAAATAGATTTAATAGTCCGCTTAACTTTTGCAATTATTTTATAATTATGTTCAAATTTTTTTAAACAAATAAGTTGTTTTGAATATCACAATTTTAATTATCTTTGTGTTTTTTAATATTTATTTTATTTATAGTTTAGTTATTTTAAGATTGCTTTAGTAATTAAATGAATCGTTTTTATACTGGAAAACTCAAAATTTATGTAAACTAAAAACATTGATATAACAAAAATTTAATGAATATGAAATTTTTATCTGCATATATAAGCTTACTATTACTCATATTCTCTAAATCTTACTAATTTATATTTTATTTATTTAATATTAAATATTTGCCTACTTTAGTTTTATCGTCAATATTATGAATAAATGTATTATTTTAGTCAATTAATCTACTTAAACATAAATACATTAATGCAATCACAGTTCATATAACTTAATACGATTCTTTAATAATATTTAATTAGTATAGCAAAATAATTAAGATCTTTAATTTAAGATTAATAAAAAATAAATATTGATGTATTTAAATCTGTCTAATTCCGAAATGAATACAGACAATAGTTAAAATGCAACCATTAAAACTGCATCCAATTTACTCGTGCAATCTCTCTTTCGTCCCTGTTTGCTTGTTTTCTTTTAACTTGCTGCCTTAGAACTGCCTTCAAGAAGACCAGAGAAGTGTACTCGAAACTGGACCAACACATCTATCCCCTCCAGCTCGAATTTAAGCATCCGATCCAAATCAAAAGAGGCACATTTTCAAATGGAATTAAGTACATTTACTTTGGACAACTCGAAGAAGGAACTGACAAGAGGGACGGAGTTGGAATTTTAGTTTATAGTAATGGAGATATATATGAGGGATTTTCACAGAATGACAATCTAAATGGACTTGGGAGATATATCTTCAAGAGCGGAGCCTACTACATCGGAGAGTTCAAAGATGATAAAAAACATGGACAAGGAACTTATTGATTTACAGGCGGGACAAAGTATGTTGGAGAATGGAAGAACAACAACTATAACGGCAAAGGGACTGAATACACTGCTGACGGACAGATATTCAGGGAGGGAGTGTGGGCAGACGGTCAATATGTAGGAGAAGGATAATTGTAAATCGTAAACATTGCTTCATTTGCTGTTTATCTAGGGTTTGGCTAAACTCATTGGTTTAATTAAACAAGTTTTTAATCAAAAATACTAAACAGAATCTAATATTTTAGGTAGCGATTTGTTTTCATTAAGAGTTTATTAACTTTTGGTTATATTTGTTGTATCTCTTTGAGTTATAAAGGATCATTGGTTGTTATTTACTTTAAATATAATTTTAGTCTTTTTTTATTAAATTAAAATATTTGTTTTGAAGCTTAATTCAATTTAAAATTTATAGCTTGGGGTTTTGGGGTTTTGGGGTTTTGGGG
>JAQGFW010017135.1:0-11176 GCA_030463445.1 Euplotes aediculatus
CCCCAAAACCCCAAAACCCCAAAACCCCTTGGCAACTTAATTATGCTGAATTAAATAATAATTTTGAAGATGGGTAGCCTCAAAAGTGGGAAGCGGTATGCTAATTGTTTTCCTTTGATTGAAATTTTGATATATCAAATCCAAGTAAAATTGTTATATGTACAGGAGAATTAAGCTAAGCAATTTGCGACTTTGAACTGTGATCTTTATCATGCTACTGGCTGCAAGAAACTGTATTGGTAAGAATATCCGACCTCATTAGAAGTTGCTATAATTTTGTAGGAAATCTATTAGAAGTGTTACCGTTAAATCAGAATCAAAAAGAAATAGTGATAATGCAGGTAAGTAAAATTGCTATCATAGTTTGCATTTTTAAATATATTTATTTTTTATTTATAACTAAAATTGAATTTTAACTACATAAATTATCATTTTTATCAACTTTAATCAAAGAAAGTATTTTATTGTTTAATTCTCTTGCTTTATTTCTGTGTAGATAAAAAAAGTTTAAATATAGACTTTTATTATATCTGCTTTATCTTTTAAATATTATTATCATGAGTTGCAGAGCTATAATTTAGAATTAAATTCTAAATTAATGAATCAAAATTAATTTTATTTATTAAAAATAATTTAATAAAACCTTAAGCTATGATGAGAATTTAAAATTGATCACAAATTAAATATATTAATATAATTATTTGAAATAAATGAGGTGTGGATTTTGACCTCAATATAAAATACAAAATCTCTAATGATTCATAATTTTCTAGAACTTAAATTTTGATTAAAGATTTTTTATTTAATTTTTGCTTTAAAAATGATATAAAACTTATTAAATCAAAAAATTCAAATGCTTTTTTAGAAAAGTATTCTATTTAATAATTTCTTCTCGATTATTATTATTTATTTTTCTACACTAAAATATTATTAACATTTTTAATGATTTATTTAGAGTTAACTTTTGATTTTTTATGAACTCGGTTATGTATTTGTATCTTTCTGATTAGATATTGACGCAACCATATTGAACTTAATATCAACCTAAATATTAATCAATGCATATTATATTTATAAATTATTTTATTAATTATGTTCTTTCATTTGTCCAATATAAGAAACAAGATCTTTTTGATCAAGAATGATAGTATTGAATAATCTATTGATGTATTATTAAAAATAAAACTTCTAAGTTTATAATTTACAAATGGAATATTCGAAATACAAAATATGCTTTTATATTTTCTTATTTCCAGTCTAAACTTTATAAATAATTAGACAATATTCTCAGTTTAAGAAAGAATAAATCAGTTTAGATATGAAGCTTTGACTCTTCATAATTTAATAATTAGTAGCAATTATATTTAAAATTGGCTGCCAGTGCTATTTGATTACCTTCTAAGCATTCTGATGTGATAAGTAAGCCCAATATAATAAATCAACTTAAATATTAGCCTCGCAAAACTAAAGAAAAGAGTTGCTGTAGTCAAGCAATAATATTTTACTTTTAATTGTAATAACAAATAAAATTAGATTTATAATTTTCTCAGCAGCCAAAGTTCATAATTTTTAGTTCTCCTTATAAATTCAGCTATGCTTAAATAATGTTAATTAATTTTTGAAAGAATTTATGATTGAACATAGCAAAATATTTTGTTTATTAATTAATTAAAACCAAATAAAAAACATATTATGTCTTTTTAAAAGTCGAATTCATCAATGCTCTATAAATAATATCAAGTTTAATTGCTTAAGCAAAGCTGAAGCTATACAAATTCGTAAAAAAATAAATTTCCATAATAGTTTGATTACCTGTTGCTCGTATTGTATACCCTAATTGCAAGTAAGATGAAATATAAACCCAAAAATTTTGCAAAAGTTTTCTCTCCACAAAGTTATATGCTGAGAATCTGTCTAGAAAAATAAAAGAAGGCGAAGATCATTGCTATTTAATGCTTATAATATATCTTTTTTTTAGCTAACGTAACTAAATTATTCGACTTCTTCTGACTTTATTATTTATAGGAAAATATAGGAATTCGATATGGTGATATACAAAGTTATGAATTTCAAAATAAGCGAAATCTTGTCGGTTCGATCTCATCTACTCAAAGCATAATTAGTGGAACTGGTAAGTTCAATTGGCAACTATAACTAGGAACAACTTCATTTGAAATCAACACTTCAGTTACAATTACAGTAAATGCAAAAGACTCGGCTGGGATCAGTCTCACTTCTGGTGGAAGCAACTTAATCATTGATATTACGAATTCGTGTACAAAGACAAACAGCGTCAGTTGAGTTGCCGATGCTAGTGCTGAAACTGTGCTGACAAGTAACATCAGTGAGACAATGACAGATAATGGCGACGGAACTTATTCATACAGTTTCTTAGTTTCAAGACCAGGGATCATCACAGTTGCAATTAAACTGAACGACAATAATGGAGTTTATTGAGAATACTTTGCAAACATAGATTTTACAGGAAGTGTTGTGTACACAGACACAAAATCAAACATAAATATTCCTATTGGTTATCAAAACATTTATCCTGGACGGGCAGAAGATCTCTCAGCATATTTTTATTTTAGTTTCAAAGCACCAATTACGGGGATTATAACTTTCTCAATTGACGTCGATTACTCCATCAATATGTATATAGGTATTGTTTTTAGTTTGCTTTATTAATTTAACGTGCAAATAAAGATATATTGATATCCTCTACCAATCAAAAATTCATGTTTTAGTTTATTAAATCACAATTTATGCAATTATTTGGATACCTGTTACATTTTGAGTTGCTTTATTCTATCTTTCAAATAGATCTTTAATAAATTGACTTGCTAACTGATGTCTTAAGTTATATTGATCTTATAACAGTTATATATTTGGCTTAAATAATTTTAAATATGTTATTATTCATTTTTTATTTTGAAGTTGTGCTTCGTGATGAAAACTGTAATATTGATAATTTAAAATCCCAATTTATTCGAAATTTATACAAAGTTGTGATCATAATAGCAATATCAGAGAATCTCTATATATTTTGTAAAATTTTAGAGATTCAAAGTATTCCTAGCTCAAAGTTGCAAATTAATAATTTAGATTGATTTTCATAGTTAATATCAAGGATATCAGTAAGAACTATAATGATGGAGGCTTAGACATCTTCAGCCTCTTAACTCTTTATTCATAGTTCAATTAGTAATGGTTTTATAATAAAAATACTTATCTTTCGATTTCAATATTTTTGTTGATCAGTCTCCTATTTTTTATTTAATTGAAACATTTAATTCTTGTCCATCATTAAAATGAATATGCTTATTATCGCAGAAGTTTAATTTGCAACTCTTTATATCTTTGACTTTATACCGAAATACTACTTGCTTTATAGACGAAATTAAACTATCTAACTTATCACTTGTCTTTACTCACTTATTGAATTTATTTTTCTTCTAAATAAGATCAAGAAGGTGGATAATGACTATTTATATTTCCTACTATTAAATATTTATCTAATTATGATTTCCAAATATCCTATCTATCAAATAATTAAAATTAAACATACATATATATATTTAAATTTACAAAAATTTCTTTATTAATCAATAGATATTTAAATTTTATTTCTTTAATAAAAAAATGCTGATTTAAATATTAAGATTTTTAATAAAATTATGAATAATTTATATTTCTTCTTCCTCGATAAAGAAAATAGACTTACTGAGCAATATTTAATACTTTATAAAAAACTTTTTATTTGAAGAATAAAAGTAATACTATTGAGAACTAATTTTTTATTAATTGTATAATAGTAAAATTCGATTTATTTTTTCAAAACAAATATATTATATTAGTATATATGTTAATGTTAATGATAATTTATAATTATTTATTATCATATTTAATGTATTTTTCAACGATGTACCTGAATACTTAAAGCTTTATTTATTCATCATTTAAACTTGGTTTAAATTTTTAATCTCACTAATATCACTATATTACTTCATTTACTGTTTCTTGTTTCAATTTCTTGTTTTACTCTAAAATCAAAAGTTATAATTCTAATTAAAAAATTAACAAATCATTTTCAGTATAATAATAGATAATATTTTGATACTTATACATATTTATATTAACTTATCTGAAATATACTAATTTTGTTTTTAATTTTTTATTAGTATTTTTTTTTAATAATTTTGATTATTTCAATGAATTATTTGTATTTATCTGGCAATTCTTATTTTTTTTGAATTTCCTAAATTTAGCAATTTCCTTAATTCAAATAAAAATAGCAATAAGTGATTCATCCTTTATTTCTAGAATAAACAAAAATTAAATATTTTTATTCAACTATTTCAACTCTAGCATTCTATAAAATAATGAATTATCGCATTATCAGTTTCTTGCTGGACTGCTCTCCAGCTTCTACTTTGCCTTCTATCTCCTTTTTGTCTCCATTTTCTTTTCGTCTTATTTTTTCCTTTTGCTTTTTAACCAAATCTTTTTGGCTATAAGCCAAAAGGATCTGGCTAAAAACAAAAGAAGGATGAAAAGAATAGCGAAAAGAATGAAGCGAAGGAAATAAAAGCTGTGTACCAATCCAACAAATATTTAATATAATATAATGCATAATGCCTGATAATATATTTTTACTAAGGCTAGTTTTACATTTTTGGAGGAAAAAGTTATAATTTTATTCTTTATTTGCATATTAATTTAGTGTTATATTTTCGAATTTTTAATGTCTCGTTGTAGCCTGAATGAATTTGATTCTTTAATTTTGATACTTTATTTTAATTCATATTTGCTAAAATTTTAGCTTTGATGTCATTTTTATTTGATCTCTCTCGTTTTCTTTTTATTTTTAGCAAAAGTTCATTAGTTTTCCTGTAATCTTATTAATATCAACTACTTTGATTAGAATTAATTTGTAAACATGAAAGTATAAATAAGCGTCTGAATATTTTTATTATTGATTTCAGCCTTCCCTTTATCTAATCTTTGGTTTTTCATTTACTAAATCTAATTTATTTTGTATCTATCCTTCTGTCTGAATTTCCTTCGAGACTGCTATTAAATTAACATAATTCATGTTGATCTTGCTGGCTGACAGATCTGTTGTCATTTCTGAGTTTCTCAAAAATATTCAAATTTTAATAATTGGAGTTTGAATTTGATTATTTAGCCTAAATTAAATAGTTTTTCTTTGATTTTCAGTGAGATAATTTTATATCAAATTAAAAGAAATATCGCATTAATAATGCACTTTTTAGGCAACGATCTTATCATAAGTGGAACATGATGAAATACTTTGACAGGAACATATGCAGTTACTCAAAACCAATTTTACGATGTGAAGATGGAATATGTCAATATAAATGGAAACTCTGGATGCATTTTGAGATGGTATTACACAGGACAACCATTAGTCGTAGTTCCATCGTCAGCTTTATATTCTCCTTCTTATATATCAAACTCTCCATTTAATGTTACTGTAACTTGTCCAGCTGGAAAATCAAAATTTTCTACTGGTGGAGTACCTCTATGAATTGATTTATGTGGTAACACGGTAAGAGATCCAGGTGAGGAATGAGATGATGGGAATACTACGCCAAATGATGGATGATCCAACACTTGAAAAGTAGAAAATGGATATGCTTGTACTGGAGGTAGCAGTATAACAATTGATACTTGATCAAAGTTTACCTTTATTTTAGCATCATCAACCTCAGCTCCTACTTCTACTCCTAAATTAACTCCAAGTCAAAATACTTCCCAAACTTCTACAAAACAGTCATTTTTTGAAATATCAACTTTAAACCAGTCGATGGCTTTATTTATATGGATTTCAGTATTTATTTGACTTGTGCTTGATATTATTCTCGGAATCATGACAGACAGGTATCCACCAGGAGTTTATGTTGGCATTGAACATATCCAGCTGCTCATAGTTCTACCGATTGCAGGCAGCTATTTTACAAAGAATGTAAATGGACTATTTAGACTCATGAGATTTGCATTTCTTGGATTCGATTTTATCATTATTAGATCTCTGTTCAATATTGAATGCGACTTCGACCAAACGAACGAGACTTTAGAATATCTCGGATTCGTCTCAGGCTCAGGCTTTGTCAATATTTTTGGATTTGTTTGAATTGGACTTTTACTCATGGTTATTGAATTTATAATATATGTGTTTGCTAAGATCTGATTCAAATCTCGTAGTTGATCAACAAAATGCATTAAAGTACGAACAGAATTCAAAAACTGGATATGATTAGGCTTTTACATCAGATATATGATGCTTGGATATCTTTTGATTTTAGTCTCAACAATTAGTGAAATCAGTAACTTTAACTCTAAGTTTATTTTATCATGATGGCTATCGATTGCAATTATTTTATTACTGATAATATTTTTAGTCATTTGATTTATTAATTGGATTTATTCATATAATGATGATAGTGAAGTAAATGTTTTTAATGAGTTTGACAAAATGCTTAAAAATAATATGAAAGCTAAGGTATTTTCATTCTTATTTTTATTTCATCGAATTTTGCTTTGTGCAGTTGTATGAGATTTTAACAAATTCCAGACTAAACATATAATTATATCATTAATATGCATTCAAGGTGCTTACTTAGTCTTACTTATTTTCATGCAACCGTTTGACTCAATCAAGACAAACTTCAGCAAAATAATGTGTGAATGCTCAGTCCTTGTTACGATTGCTTTGATGTTTGTTTACTGCGAGTCATCAAGATGGAACAAATCAACAGAAAGCGTGTTCATGTATTTGATTACATGAAGCAGCTGAATGCCGTGTCTCACATCAGCAGGTAAAAAATGTTCTAACATTTACAGTTACGTTGATTGTGCAGATTTTTAAAAGAAAACAAAACAAAGTAGCACCAAAGCAAAATATAGTAAAGCAACTATTTTAATACTTTTAAGGTGACGTCCCAACAGGATAAAGAAGAAAGAAGCATTTCAAATAGCCAAGTATCAGCATGAGAAGAAAATAAAAGTAATGCAAATATCAATTTTAACTTTATTGAGTAGTAAAAAAGAAATGATTTAGTATTAATTAACTTATATTATTTGAAATTATTTTATATAAATAAAGCATACTAATGTTTTTGATTAAAATTCATATATTAATAAAAATAAGTTGATTTTGTTATTGAAATAACAAGATTAAAGTCATATTATATGAAGTAAATATAGAAACAAAAATAATGCTTGATTTTATTTCTAATTTTAATAGTCTATATTATTTTATCTGATGTTTAATTGATATAATTATTTATAATCTTTTGATTGATTTAATATATTTTGATTTACTAATTTTTAAAGTCTGAATTGTAGTAAAATGCAATAATTACCTTTTTGATACCCTTCTAAAAGAAGGAAACTTATATTTAACGGGCACTTGCACTTGACAGGCACGTACACTTGACATATAGTCATTATATTTAACGAACAATCACCTATCATGTAAATTTCAGCTTAAAAAAATTTTAATAATAAGTTTTTTAATAAATATTTTCAAGTATAAAATCATAATTTATTAACTCTTTCAATTAGTTTTAGGTAGTTATCATTTCAGTAGTAGATGTTAACACTAATTTTCAATTCTTCTAACTTCTTGACTCTCACAGTGATGTACAGCTATTTCTTAAAGCTTGTCATTGTTTTAAAATTTTTCCATCATGCTTCTTTTCATTTTTACCCAAACATTCTCGACTGGGTTTAAATCTCCTGAGTATGAGGGTCAATCAACTTAATGCTGTTTTATGATAGAATTCAAAAGTTTGCTTGATCCAATAATAATAAGCATTATCTATTATACAAAGATTTAAAATTTCTTACTTTTTTATTGCCCTTATCACTTTGACAGTTTCTGATAAATTTTAAAACTAAAACTTTATTTGAATTCTCTTCTAATAAGTAAAAGAAATTTTACCGTATGCATTAATATCATTCATGCTTTAATTTCCTTCCTTTATTCTTTAAGTAGATGAAATTAATTTACTTTTTTAACAATTTTTTTCCTTCAAATGATCAATATATCATTTATGAAATGAAGACACCAATTTTCTCCCATTTATTTCTGTAATTTTCATTAAACTACATTCACTTTGAACATTTGCTTAAATGCTTGTTTCTTTTTCACTTTAATATAGTTGTCTTGTCCTCATCCAAGTCAAATACAGACTTAATTAAAACTATCAATTTTTATGTTGAAAGGATTAAATCTTTTCTAATCTTATTTATTATAATAAAAACATGCATCATCCCTATTTTTATTGAATGCTTTGGCTTCATTTGTCCTTTAGAAAGTGATTCTTAACTATCGTGCTTAAAAATTTTTCTGATCTTACTTTCAAACCATGAAAGCTTTCTTGAATCGAATATATGAAAAGGATTTGCATTTGGTTGTTTGGCTAAACATTAAAATAAAAATTTATTTGTTTATGTCCTTATGTTTTGGAAATTTCACTACTATCTTGAATTCTTGGTCCGAATGCATATCTGAGTCTGATTCATAATCAGATTCATTATTATCTAAATAAGCTCATTAATGACTTCTGATTAAATTTGAGATTACATTGTAGTTTCCTTCGTTTCCAAAATATAATTTCTTTGAACAGCTCAGTTTTACTTAAAGAAATAACTTCAATTAAATATTTAGATAAAATCATGATTTATTTATATTTAATAATGATTAAAAAATAAAACATATAGATCACTGGTGATTAGTATTACAACTAAAAAAAAATAAACTAGACAAATAAATATATCTGAAAATAGGATATTTAATATTTTTCTAATATTATATATTCATTACTTGATTGATTAAATTTAATAGTTTCTGATGATTATTTTAATTCATATTTAAATTACTAAAATTAAGCAGTTGCAGATATTCATTTTAATCACTGAAAATCATCTTTATTTGTAATTTGCATTCTTTATAAAGTTTAAGTTTCCTCTTATTAAATTAGTTTTTTATTTATTTATAATAAAGTAATTTGAATTACATTTATATTGATGAGATAATAATTTACTAGAATAATTAGAGGACAAAAAATACACTTATTATCTAACTGTTTATTTATTCGAATAATTTGTAATTTTGAGTTTTTGGCTTTAAGTTCTCCTTCAAACGAATTTGAAGGAATCGCAAAATCTTATTTCCAAATATTAAATTACTTAATAGCGAGCCAAATAATTACCCAGTCGACTGCTCCTAAAAGCACTGATGAAATAGTAACTTTATATCTAACATTAAAGAGGATTGTCCAAAATGCTAACTTTCAGAGATTCAATAATAGATCTAACCTTCAAGCTGAAAGAGACGAGGAAGAATTAGATTTTGAAGAGAATTTTGGCAATCAAAGTTTACCCAGTAATCTGGAGATTAAAAGGTATGATAAGTCTTATTGATGTACTCAATATATTAACTTTAATCTATCTCTTAGCTACGAATATCAAATGTTTTTTAATGGAGTTTGTGTGGCTCAATAAAAGCGTGCAGTCTATTTTTGTTAAGTTCAAACTTCGATATCACATCATATTCGAATTGTAACTTTATCTTACTACGAGTAATATATAGTTGTGATTAGACATTAGCTTAAGTTTGAATCCGATATAAATTGCTTCAACTTCTCATGAGTCAAGTTGGTTTTCTATTTTTACAAACTCTAATTCAAGTTTCTAAGTAATCTTCATTACCAAAATAATTCAATGATAAAGCTATAATTTTATAGAGAACCAGGGACGATCAGAATCGGAAATCGAGTTGTTTTCAAAAGATAAACAGTCATAAATTGCTTAGTGATAATACAAATTGGCCTAGAATTCAAATTTTATTGATATTTAACTTTATGTAAAGTAAATGTGTTTATCTTATAGTAGAAATTAATTATACATTTATCCCTTTTGACTAAGTCGATAATATATTTGGTAACTAAACTATAAATATGTAGTAATTCTTCCTGTTGATTCCAATCAAATTATTGAGACTTGTAAAATCCGAGAAGTACAAAACAAAGAGTCTGTTGTTTTTACAGATAAATTTTTAATCATACAAAATAGTGAAAATTAAATAAATTATAAAACCGAGCTAAATATTTTTAAACAATTCATATATTTATTTGGGATATTTTATTCATAAATAAATATTTTCAATTGAACAAATGAATAACTCTTAACTTAACAATGTAATCTTTTGTTTCAAATTTGAAAGTAGCGGACTACAGAGAGTTTGCAAATTTTAGAAGAGACGAACTATACAAAGAATTTTACAGTATTTAATTTGAATTATTTAGTGAATTTAAATTGACAATTAAAATATTCAAATCAAGAATTAAATAATGACATTTAATAATACAAAGAAACCATGTATATCAAAAAACTATACATGTTATTTTATCGAATGCATTATAAATCAACATTTTAAATAAATTTGAGTAATAATTAAAATAACAATCATTAAAATATAATTGAATTTTATTAAGATTAAAGAGAATATTTTAAAATACTTGAATATAAATATATTAAACTGAAATAACTAAATATAGAAAAACTTTACTTTTAAATATATTCGCACTGCATTAAAATAGATCTTAAGCTAATTATTCATCAATATTTATTAGTTGGACTGTATTTCATTCAGATTGAAATCTCTCTAATCCGCAGATTTCTTTTATTTCAACATGAATTAATTTTAGATTTTCAAATTACTTTAAATTGAATTATTCCAAAAAAAATTTATTGGATTTGTTTATCAAAAATATAAAGTTAGTAAATGTTTTTGCATACCAAAATTTTGAAACTGAAGACGATTTTAAAAACGGTGAATATTGATATAAAAATAAAATAATCGTCTGATTAATCATTTTCAGTTTTAATAGCAAATTCAGCAGTTAACTAATTTGTTGCTAAAATATTTAGCAAAATTCAATTTACTGTTGCAAATACTTGAAATAAATGATTGTATTATATTTTAAAAATAAGTTAAACTAAAGCTAAATTTATTTATCTTGATAAATTACGAATTATATATTCTGTTTTTCTGTTAAGATTTTATTTATTTTTGGCTTTAAATTAAAATGGATTTCAATCTTTGATTAAAAGTAAGGGGTTTTGGGGTTTTGGGGTTTTGGGG
>JAQGFW010017194.1:0-11071 GCA_030463445.1 Euplotes aediculatus
GCACATAAATTTAAAACTGGAATTAAAATAATAATTACAAAATAAAATATGCAGATGCTAAGTTTTACAAATAGTCTACCATCCAAGAGACTCAAGCCACCTCAACACAAATCTACAAAAAGTTTCAATAAAAATATTAACCTCCTAACTGAAAAGACATCAAGAAAGAGGTATCCCTCAGAGAGAAGGCAAATGATTTAATTATGTAAAGCAAAACTTATGCTTTAATATGAATAATTGCAATCATATCGTTAAAATAAATAATGAGTCGAATTCTATGATGGACAATGATAATAACAGTACACTAATTTATCAATCTGTAGTTTTTATAAGTCCTTCAATGATGAGCTTGATTACATCAGAAATTGAATCTAATTGAAACATACAAATCAATGAAAGTAGAGAACAATACTTGCGAGATAGTCTTGATGGATTAGAGTCGACTAATGAACTCTGTTGTCGATTCATCGACTTTGATCAATCTTCTGAGAATCTGGAGAATTAATTCTTGAGATAAAATTTCATGGAATCACTTAGATAAATGTTGCAAAATGTGAGAATCTAATAATAAATTGGAAATAAAAAAGACAATATAGCCCGAGTCAACTGTATTTTGATCCACATTCACATGATTTTTCATATTCTAAGGAATAAGGTATGGTGAAGTGTTGCAAATTTTATATAATTGAATAATCTAAAGTATATTAAGATCTAAAGAAAATATTATTAACTTTTAAATTAGATTAATATATTTAAATTTTTGAAAATAACTAATTTATCACAGTAATAAACAAAATGTTGTGATAATTATTTTCATTTATACATAATTATTCATATTAAATTATAAATTAACTTGAGGTTTAAAATATTTAAAGAATAATAAAGCTAAGAAAATAAATAAAATTAGAAATGGTTTAAAATGATAAGTAATGTAATTTTAAAAGTTCACATTCTTCGATATAAACAAATCTTTTAAACAAATTTTAAAATAAATAATGTATTACTGTTCATGCAGCTACCCTTCTTCTTTCTTAAAACCCGTACTGAGGAAGAGATTAGCCAAAATTTTATAAAGTTGACCTATTCCATTCTCACTTATAAAATTAAATATTATCATATTATTTCATTTTAAAGATTTATATGAAGAATCATTCAGTTATCTTTTTTAATTCATCAAAGATCACTAAGTATCTTTTAATCTCTTCTTGTCTCTTTATTGCTCGTTTTAGATTAAAAACCTTAATTATGCATTCTTTTAACAATTTCTCAACTCTTTTGTTCTTTTTAGCTATTCTTGGATAACTATATTTGATCTCTATTACCTTGTCTTTTATACTTCCCTCTTCAATCCATAATGATAATAGTATCTCAGATCCTTCTTCGTAGGGATTTATCTTTACTTTAAACTACACCTAATGCTCTACGTGCAAAAGATTTTCTTCCATTGTAGTAAGAACAAAAAATTCACATTTTGCTCACAAAATTTTATGAAATCGAGTGTAGAAGGGTATATGTTCTAACACTTTACTGCTTTCTTATTTTCTTGAGTTATATGGAGTTGCATGTATTGGTCTATTTTGTGAGATTCACAATAGCTATTCAATTTTTTAAATTAAATTAACACCACTAAATGATTGTATATAAATGATACTCATTGAATCAAGATATTTGAAAGCTAAGTTTTTAATTTTTGATTTGATACAATTTGCTTATTTACTGAAACGGTATATACAATAAAATAGACTAGTATAATCAGTACCTTTAACAAAGAAAATTTTTAACTATATAAAAACTATTTTATATTTTATAAAAGCATACTTGTGGTTATTTAATTAAAACCCTTCTTTTATTAAATTTTGGTTTATTATTACTTTACGATATACATGCTTTGATGTAATTTTCACAATCTTCGCTCATATTAGACCAGTATGTTTGAAAGTACTGATAATATAATTAGCCATTCCTGTTTTCCTTGATTGCTACTTATCTGTGTATGATCATCTTTAAGTATCTCTGA
The DNA here is from genome assembly GCA_030463445.1 of Euplotes aediculatus. Classification (NCBI taxonomy): domain Eukaryota; phylum Ciliophora; class Spirotrichea; order Euplotida; family Euplotidae; genus Euplotes; species Euplotes aediculatus. Next base: position 2,018 of record JAQGFW010017194.1, read on the forward strand.
ATTTTTTTACTCATCTACATACTAATAAGATTCCATATAAAAATAACTTTTACGTTTAATAATTTTTTTAATGAATTATTTTTTCATTGAAGTCTTCAAGAGTTCCATAATCTTCAAGATCAACTTCATTCTTATTGTCTTCTTAATATGAAAAAAACTTAGTTTATATTTCTTTTGCATACCTTGAGTACTTAAAATATAAAGTTCCTTAACTCCATTTATTTAGTTTTATTTTAAACTTGAGGTATTTATAAACCCTGGACTTTTTTCATAAAAAATATTTTTTCTTGCAATTTTTTTAAAAAATCATTTTAGTCTCCTTGATCTTAAAATCGTCAAAGATTTTGTTTAAAATTGACATATAGGCTACGTGTCACTTAAAGATAAACTATCTTTTATAATGAATTTAGATAATTTCGTTTTATCGTCTCATTCTAGCTCCTCTCTTGATTCTTTGATTCTGATCCAAAGTTACTTCTCCAAATGATTAGGATCTGTAACATAAATAGAAAAGATTTTCCTTATTTCATAAAAATAGTCGAAGACTTCAAGGAAATAAATAGTTTCATACTTATTTGCTAGTTTTCGTGCTGAATATTTAATTTTATTATCTTCGATATCATTTAATTTATCCTGATATATTTTAAATTGTTTTTAACTGTGGTCTTTCTTATGATCTTTGTATTTAATTTTTGGAAATTTTAGTTTTGAGATTTTATTGATCTCTTTCATGTTAGGAATTTTCTTCATCTTAAAGAGGAATCAAAGCGTCAAAGTCTCAATTAGTTTTATAAAGAAAGATTATATTTGACTTATTGTTTGGATGATCAATTATTATCTTCTCAGTAGGATCATTTATATCTGTATATATAAATATTAGTTTGGATTATCTAAGCAAAAGCATTAAATTCTTCATAAATATCAAAACTATATCTTTCTTTTTGCTAAAATATAATAATCTATAATGATGCATTTCCAACTCTCTACTAAGACTGGATTTCTCATGAGGAGAGATACATTTGAATTTTCATCAATCCTTAGGTTCTTCTTGAAAATAGAATATCAAAGAATCAAAAAGACAATTATCATCCGTAATATCTCTCTATTCTAAAATCATCGATCAACTTAGGCGAGATAAGAGGGAGATTAAGAATCTGAATAAATTGATATTTTACTTTTGATGAGAATGGGAAAATCTACTGTTTTTCCTGCTCATTTTCTGTGTCATTTTCTTTAATCTCAGATTCGTTTTTTATGTATCGTTTAATTCTTTATCATAACCAGTTAGACAAATCTTACTATTTCTTTTATTTGTCTCCAAGCTGACAATGATATTATTTTTATTCATTGAGTGGGGAAAAGATGAGATCATCTTTATAAAACTTTGAACTTATCTCAAACCCTCCAGAGAGTTAAGGAGGAGAGGAAGGAGCACGAACACACAAAAAAATTTAAGTTTGAATAACATCAATAAAAAAGGTTGATAAGCTTTAGTAAATATTATTAAACTTAGGTTGAGTTTAAATTAACTTGAAATATAACAAAAATTTAAAACAATAGAAAAAAGATTGATATTTTCAAAGAGTTTAAGAAATAAAAATTTAACTGCATTCTTAAACTTGAAATATTTATAATAAGAGCTAATTTTAGTTAAAAAATAGTTAGATTACTGAATTTATTCAGGAGATTGAGTATCTTTTACAATAACTATTGATTACATAAAATATTATATATCTTAAAGATTAAAGGCTTTATTTTAATACAGAGTTTTTTTTGTTATCAAAATGCAATTTGAAAACGAAATATAAAAGATATTTTATTGAGATTAGATATTTTTATATTTTATGTCTCAAAATTTTATGGAAATAGAAAAGTATTGCAAATAAGAAAGAAAAATAAATTTTAATTTATTTGCATCAATCAGAAAGATTTAATTAAAATTTTATTGGAAAAGATGAAGAGATAACTTTCGAATAAACTCTAAATGAATTTTCAAAAATTGAGATTATATAGCTAATGAGAAATAAAAAATATTTTTATTAATTTACAAAAATTTATGAAAAGTATTCGTCAATTCATTTTATACTTTAAAAATTATTAGAAAGTCAGAATTTATGAGGAAAGATTTAACTTTTAAGCAAAGTAAGAAAAAGACTTATTAAATAATTTTTCAGAATATGAAATTGAAATTTAATATTTAATATTAATTAAGGTAATCAAAAGTTGGTTTGCAGACTATAGTGATATATATTGATTATAAGTGTTTGATCTATTTTTAGAAGGAACAAGCGGTGATATGATAATCAATGATCATCAATGCAATAAAAGGTACTGAATCTTCACGGTATGTCCAAAATGTTATTTGATTATATTAGTTGTGAAAGGTCAAAGTCAAATTTTAATGATATGTCCTACTATTCAAGCAAACTACAAGACAAACAATCAATTTCCCAGTCAAAAAGAAGTGCCTCAAAAGATGAGAAATCAAAATTTATTGATGGAGAGGATCAGTATAATTATAAAGATAATAAGTTAGATTTACGTGGAGAGAAACTCAATGAACCTGCTAAGCAAAATGAAGAATCTAAGAATGAAGATAAGTATTATAGTGTAATTAAAAGAGGACAATCTGTTTCATTTTTGGATCTATCTAATCTCTCTGATTTTGAATCTAAACTTATTTCAGAAAGATCTGAATATAACATGAAAAGTTCTTGGATACAACATTCAGAATATTTGAATAGTAATCAGAAGTCTAGTGAAGTTCCTTTAATAAAGCATATGAATCAGCATAATCTTAATAGATTTTTATAAATAAAGTTCATGAGATTAATGCTGGAGATAAATTTTATTGTGAAAGCACAATTGATGATATTGATTTTGATTTTAAAGTTTATTATTTTGAAATCTATCAAAAAAGCAAATTTGGAAACAAAATAAATGGTAAGCTTAATATACGTATATACTTTAAGCTTTATTTTTAACTAAAAATGTAATGAATAAAAAATCTTCAACTAAGATACATTTTCAAGAGTAAATGTTAAGTTATAGGACTTAAAATTTCATGAATTAGTTTATTGTGTGAAGAAATTTTGGCATCAAAGTAAACATTTATTTACTTTTAGAAATGCTTTAGAAAGTATCATTAAGGTCTCAATTCATATTATGTTATATCTTTTCCTAAAGAATAGATATTTAATATTACTTCTTTTAATCCTACCAATCATCTTGATAATATCATTCTTTTAGCTATCTAATTATTTTGCTGGATAAAAGAGTAATGATAAAATTTAAATAGCTAATTTTTTTAAACGCAGATAAAGGAGAAATAAAGATATTATGTCCAAAGTATTAATAATATCAAAATTTCATTGAAATAATAAAGAATCATATCATGCCAATTTTATAAAAATATTGAATGAGAAAGATAGGATCTTTATATAAAATTCGAAGTTAAACAAATTAATTAGATAGAATTTAAATTTTAATACATTTTATGCTGAACTTAAATGAATTCAATTTATTTTCAAGTTATTAGAATACCTAATTTTAATAGATAGTTAAAATAATTATCGAGAAGATATATTAAAATATATATTTTAATATATTATGATATTCATTTGGTTTTAATAATTTAGAGACGTTATTAAAAAGTATAATATCTTCAAATTTTCAGAAACTTTAATTTTACATTGATAATTTGATTTGTGCTGCTTAGATTTAAGTTACCGTAACTTTCAAATAAGCAAGCTTGAGTTTAAACAATCCAAACTGTTATAATCAAATTGAAATCGTAAAATTTGATTTTTTTGAGAAAATAAATAAAATAAAGTTTTGTTAACATATTAAGATTGTAATTCATCTTTCATTCTCTCAATCTAAAATCAACTGAATGGGAAAAGAATGATAAAGTTAATGCAAAATATCTGAGTTTTTATTAAGATTTGAGATTAAAAACTGCTTAATAATAAAGAATAAAGCTAAGTAGTCTTTATAAATCTTGTAATAATTATTTCATCAAGAATATAGTTTTAACACAATACTAAATATGATGATTATTAAATTAATTGGATAATAGTGCATTAGGATCAACGCTATAATTAGCACGATTTATTTTTATATAATTGGCTCTACATATATATTTATTAAAACATCGATATAAACTATTCTCCTTATTTTAATTGTTAGACTCTAGCTATCAGATTTGTTTTGCGAAATTCAAAATGAATTAAAACTGACTTATTAAAAGTAAATTAAAAATTATTATTATCATTTTAAAATTAATTAATCGACATTTATTTTTTATTCATTAATTATCTAAAAGAAGTCAAGTAAATTAGAAAAGTTTGAAATACTTCTTTAATCTAAAATTTTACCAAGCAATAGTAATAAAACTGATAATTTCTACTTGTATGATTTTATGATGTTAAAAATTTGCTTTTCATATTGATTTAAATTTCGATTGAAAACAGGCTGTTCTAAAAATCGGATAAAGTTAAAGATATTCAAGTTGATCTAAAAATACTAAAATAGTAATAAGTACTTTAGCTACTTTCTAAAAAACATGGACTGATGCAATCGGTGTTTGAACAAATTATTTATAAAAGAAGGAAACTAAAAGCAAGATAGAAAGTAGACAATGGAAACTATATTCTATAAAACTCTTTCCAGTTACAAATTTCAAGTATTTTTTAGAAATTGGAAAGATTTTGGTCAGCATACTCAAATCTTCGCTCGAATTAAATATCTATAGACTTAAGAAATGTGAAACCTCAAAATTATTTATATTAGAATGATTTATAATTAAAGTTTAATAATGGTGATAATATTAAAGAGAATTTAAACTTCTACAATATTTATAGTTGAGAATAAGCCAACTATCAAACAGAATATTTAATTTAACCAGCTTAAAATAACTTTTTAGCTTAACAATTATTTATATTAAGCCTTAAAGTCTTTCAATATAATCACTTAAACTTTAAAAAGTTATCAAAATTTAAATAAATTGATTCAAAAAAAAGGCTTTCTCATGAATTATATTTTTAAGGATTGAGTTTAAAAGTCCAAAGATCAAATCAAATCATTAAACAAATTTATTCTTATTATTTATTCTTTTATGCAGAACATAAAATTGCTACAAACCTCTTGATTTTCGAACAAATTAGAGTTATTCAAAGATAATAAGTTTTTATATAGAATTTGTAAAAGTTGACTATTTTAAATAAAAATGATTTTTTTGTAATATAAAACTACTTAATATTTTAATACTCTGTTTTAAGTTGATTCCAATTCAATTTAATTAACAATTTTAATATAATTTGAATTTATATATAAATAACTTTTATTTGCATAATTGAGTTATTTTATATTTACATTTCAAAAGTGGAGTCTTAATTTGTAAAGCTCAAACTTAAATTAAATTCGTTTATTTAATAGCGAGTTAATTTTTATTGAGCAAAAACGACCGATTATATATTAGTATTATTAGCTCTCTGATGAAAATGGTATCATGATTTAAGAAATGCTTCAGGGTATTCAATATAGATGCTTACTATTAATTCTTAAGTGATCAGTGATTTATGCTTTTTTATTTCATGCTTTTAACTTCTATAATTGATAATCTTATGTATTTATTCAAAATAATTAACTGAATAAAAATATTAAATATTTACCAGCCCACAAAAAAGCAGTTCATTAAAGTTTGATTCTTATATTTATTTTTATTATAATGCTTATTTGCTTAATTTATTAGGATAAAAAATTGTGCTTAATTGATAATAATAATCTTTGATAGTTTGTGAATCACTAGAAGTTTAAAACAAAGTTTTTCTCAATACAAATTTGCTATAATAATGAAATTATGAATAACTTCAATAGTAATCAGAAAAATGCAAATAGGAAAAGAAGTACAATTATGATAAAGAGTATTATTATATAAAGTTTCATAAAGCATTAATTAACTTTTACTTTTGTCAATTAAAAAATAAAAGATAATTTAATTAAAAATAAAAGCTTATTAAGCTTCAATAATAAATTGGTATAAATATAAGCTCTATTTATTACTTAGCAATTTAAAATTACCCAGTCAATTGTAAGCATTTTTAGCAGCTGTTTCAGACACTATGAACTCAATTGTTTATTCACCAATTGAAATCTAGTCATATATACAATTTACATCGGATTTAAACTCATTCATATTTTATAACTCATACCCCAAGCTTTTCTTGATTATTCTTTATTTTTAGGAGGATTAATGTCAAGAGTGTGGATAAGACTTATTCATTTTTGAATATCATAACTAATACATGCTTTATTTATTTTTCATATACAATAAGATATTTCAAATTTGATCTGCCAAATCAACTTTGATCATTGATAGATCAGCTTCTCTTCTTTAAAGCAAATCTTATCTGTCTATTTTCTTATTTGATTATTTTCAATTGCAAATTTAATATTTGCCATATCAATATTGCTTTAAATATTCAATTCTGCTGAATTATAAAGAAAAGTACAATTAACTTACATCATAAAGCTCACTAATGATTGAAATTATATCTGAAACCCATTCAGTTTATTCCTTTGAGTTCATGTTATTGTGAAGGAGAAAACTGGAACTTTAGTGAAATTAGCTAAACTCACATATTTCTTGATTTCTAAGTATCTTGCCATTGTTGTTCTTTTTTGATGTTTTTCAAGCATGTGTCAATGTTAAGTGAAAGAGCAATAAAGTCCGAATGTGTTTTTAAACACATTTTTAGTTATTATAACGATACTTTTCTCTATCAGTCGTGAACCGGAATTTAATATCATTTGGTCTGTATTAATAATACTTGAACTTTCAAATAAAGACTGCAATTAAGTCTGATTGTCACCATTTACTTTAGACGCATTTGTGATCAGACTGATATAATTGATGGAGCAGACAACTATTGCTGATTGGAAATTAATTGAGAATTGCTTGACTGCAATATCATCGACATGATTATCCCTGCTTTAACTCCAGATACAAAGTTTAATCTCTTCAAATGAAATTTATTGGATACAGATCGAGTGAAGATATTAGATGATATGCTCCAAAGTTTTTGTGAAAGTGTTCCAAATATTTTTGAGAGTAAAAATGCTCTAACGCTATTTTCTGGAAACCGTGATACAATTTGTAATGAAGCTATTAGTGATTTAAGCTCTATCTTAAAGCTGATCAACGTATTTGCAAACTTGCTTTAAAAAATAACTTAATTGTTATGATGTATAATTTTATTATTTATGTTGATGAATTATTCGCACTTGCAAAAGAAAATATTTGCTCAGTTCTCAATATTGAAAAGTGAGAGATTAAACAACTTCAAGAAATATGAAAGTTGGATTACTGCAAACAACTCACTTACTTTAAAAATTGTAAATTTGAAGGAGAATCAATGAAATCTTGGTATAAACAATTTTTAAAGATTTGAGGTGTTCATAATTATCAAGCAATTAGCTCATTAAGTAGTTTTGCTATTTTTATTAACAAATCAGAAGAAAAATGTATGTTTACTGATTTTTGGAAGACGTTAAAAAGGGAAAGTTTAATTTATAATTGAGTTAAATATAAGATCGATAAACTAATTAATGAGTTTATAAAATATGGAAATAAAATTAATGCTGATGATAATAACATTTATATTTTAACAAAATTTGGAGATTTATGAATAGAATATCAAAATATTGATTCATTAAGTGATGATGAGCTAATTTTATTATTCAGATATTTTAAAACCATTATTCTACAAGCCTTAAAAAATTATCTTGATTATCATATGCAAGACATTTCACCAAAGCTTATTCCAAAAATCGAGTCAATTCAAGATTCTATAAAAATGAAGATAGCTGAAACTAGATATAAAACTAATAAATTCAGCTTTATAATTGAGAGATATTTAAATGAAAATGAAGTCAATCATTTCCTTCAGCTAATTATATCATCTGAATTCAACTGATTAACTTTTCAAAATATTGAGAGTTTACCTTATGAGATTTTTTCCTATAATTCAACTAGAAAGATATTTGAAGGTATCACTTATAATACAAAGAAATTAAAAATTATAGATACATTAGCAGAGAGCCAATCTTTTTCGATTGATGATGATAAGAATATTTTGGAGTCATTTTTTAATTATCTAAAAGTAACTGGACTGATTGATACTTTAGAGGAAATAGAATTATTTGACAATATCACTTATAATTTTATCTTTCTTTCTGTATTAATAAGTGACTACAAAAAAGAGCACTCTCAACCCCAACTTAAAATAATATTTAAGCAAAAGGAATACTTATAAACTTAAAAGCTGAGAAGAAGATATTTGGCATTTGCTGGAATCTGCTTAATGAAAATATTGAACTGCGCATAAAGGGAAGAAAACTAGACGATAAATTGCTTAAAAATTTTGATATTGACATTTCAGACATCGAATACAAGCTCTATGAAGATTTAGATGATGAACTCCTTACATTACTTTTATCTCAGCGGATGGAATATCAAAAGACAAATAAGCCATTATTTGCATCGCTAAACTTTGTATACGACAGATTTTTCTTTATACACAAAATGTGAGAAACTCGCTTAAGCTTCCGAGACGGTAAAACTCAAACATACGATATTTGTTGTGAAGAAGGAACTATTGAGGATGGAAAAGTAATTATGAGTTGTGAGGTAAAACCTCTTAACCTCAAATTTTCAGTCTTTTTTAATTACCTTAATCTTGAAGTAGTAAAATCTAAACAACTCGTTGCAGCTTTAAGATCTCTTAAAATTATCGATATAAAGATTGTTATAAAGACAACAGAACTTGATGATAAAGATCAAAAATTATTCAAAAAATACTGCAAATCAATAGTTTTTGAGGATGAGAAAATGGACTAAAGTTGGATATTAAAAATTTGATTTAAATTCTTCCAATATACATCTTGAATAGCAAATCTAATCTAAGATCTTACTTAATTAAAAAACATCAATATAATTCAATTTATACAGCAATAGTTGGGGTTTTGGGGTTTTGGGGTTTTGGGGTTTTGGGG
>JAQGFW010017208.1:0-10836 GCA_030463445.1 Euplotes aediculatus
CCCCAAAACCCCAAAACCCCAAAACCCCGTGCATATTTAGAGCTGCTGAAATAACAAAATATTAAAGTTTAATTCATCATGGAAAAAGATAAGCTTCATGGAGTCAACTGTCATCACAAAAAATGAGGAGGAAATGCTGTAGCTATTTGAGAAGATCATGATTGACCAATATGAGAGGGTAAGTAGACTGCAAATAATTCAGCATATTTTAAATCGGCTTTGCTTAAATTCCTGTTAATAAAACTCCTATTAAATCTAAAACTATAGCCTGACTTGTAAAGTTGCATTTAAAATGCAACGTAAATCTCAAAAAGTATCACTTAAAGGTTATGTTTCATGTTACTGGAACAATTAAAAGGAATATTCAAAAAATTACTGATTTTGATTCAAAAAAGAATGAGGTATTTTCTCAAAATATTCCTGATATGAAAGAATATTTTAAACTTACAAAAATAAGAGTGGATAAGATTGAGGAAGATGAAAATAAAAATGAAGATGTTGTCATAAATAAATTTAAAAGTAAGATTCAAACATCTACAAGTAACTTTTTAATATAATGAATTTAATTCAAACACAGGAAAATAGCAATAATTCTTTCCTTTTATAGCTAAGTAAAATGCCATTTATATTAAGAATGTCTTAAATTAATCTGTATTTTCATCAACTTTTTCCAAAAAATTTTGTTTATCTTTAGAATTTATCCACTCAAATTCGAGTTTTTCTTCAGTAAAAGTATTAGTCAACTTTAAATATTGATTAAATAATATGAATGAAATAACAACCAATAAGTATCTCGAGGCTAAACATATTAAGAATATATTAAAACTCGATTTAAACAACTTTTAATTGATATCAATATGTTTGTTGACATATTTAAATCTGTATAATTCAAAATTTAACCATCATTACTTTTGACTATAAAGAAATAGTGTGCCAATATTATTGGCATTTTAATTCTTTTGAATTTATTGTGCAATGTCATCGATCTTTGTGATTTTACAATGCTTATAATTACCAATATAGTGGCAATTGGCATACTGAATGAATTTATGAGTTCTTCATATCAGACAAGCTTTAAATTTTTCAGAAAAGTTAAAGGTAAAACAATAGTATAATTATATACTTCTTTGCTATATATCATTAAATAAGGATATAGTTTTTATTTAATTAGAAATAAATAATTTTATAGTTTTTTTTGTTTGGCTTGTAGAGTCAAACTAAAATAAGCAGACTAAATTCATATAAACAAAAATTTCTATTGTTTATTAGTTACAAATAATTTTAATTTAAGAGGAGTTCTTACTAGATTGAGATTTTAAATGATCAATGTCAATTTTCTATCCAAATTCACCATAATAAATTTGTCTTTTAGACATAAAAATTATCTTTAATAGATTTCAATTTATACTTTCGACAAAAATAATAGAAACTGAATAGCATAATTTCAATTTCCTGAACTTAATACAAACATTTCCTATAGATTATTTTATCCTTTCAATAAATGATTGGAATGAGTTTTAGATTGAAAGCTTTCAAAAAGCTTTTTTAAAAGCATAGCTTATTCAAACTATTATACTCATTTCTGTACTTGGAATGTATTTTCATCGCTTGAATATTCTTCAAGAAATTTTGTTTTCCAAATTATTAAACATATTGCTTCTTTATACTTCTATATTAAAAACTTTTTGCAGAAGGACTGGATGTGAAAGCATCCATACATAAACTCGATATATTAAATAGATTTCAATACTACAATTCAGATTACTTATTCATCAAATAATATATTCTTAGAATTAAAAATTATTGTGAATAAAGTATTTATAAATTATTCATTTTCTTAGTTTTTATTCGTTTAGAAATTGTGTGAAATTTCAAACTTAGAGCTTTAGTTATCATTGAAAAAATTATAGGTTTTTGACTCGCATCATAGTTCCTCAAAATGTCAAGTTTACCCACTTAATTGTTTTAAGATGATTCGCAATTTTTGAACTTTTAGTTATTAATAATACTGCTAAATCAAAGAAAAAATAATTTATAATAATGTACACAATATTTATTTTAAAAGAACATACCAGATAGAAACTGGATAATAAGAAAATCAAATGTCCATCTCTTAAAAAGTGTTGTTGGCCTTAACTCTATTATCGATATTTTAAATTTAAAAAAAATTAGAACAAAGCAGAATATTTTGCTTTGGTAAATTTGAGATAAATTATTTAGAGCACTTTGAGTCTATACAAATTATAAATGTTATTTAGAAAAGATTTAAAACAATTGCTCAATCACTCTCAAACTATCTTATTTACATTACTTTTGCAAATATTATTGCTCAATCAATAATGTATTCACTTATTAGGAGCTATAATATCAAATTCTTTTGAAACTATGCTAACAATAAAGCATAAGAAGAGTGCTTGACTCTGCTAGCTTTGAACATGAACTAGATTATATTTAGACATAAGACTAATCGTAATAGTATTTTATAGTAATAAAATCTTAAAAAAGAAAATAATTGTAAAAGTTTAATCAGTATCATTAAAATGCATAAAAAGATTATAAACTTTTCTAACTTTAATTTGTACAGGCTTTTTATTAAGTTTTTATTATCCTATTATTAAATTCAACTTATGGCGAGTTCTAATAAGAACACATTCTTGAATGAAGCATCTCCACTAATAAATTTTAATAATGCGAATATTCTTACATGCACTTGATGCAGAGAAAAAGAAAGTACTAGCTATAAACTGCATCTAGTGCACTACCAAAAATCATTATATCTTAGTATAGCTGTCAAATTTTTATATCTAACTTAATGTTGATGAGAATTAATGTAATTATAATGTTGATTACTGTCACTCAAACACAAATGTAACCAATGTAGTTTCATTAAAGCTGTTCAGGCTTTGTAATCTAGACAAGCAATTGCTTTATTTGTAAGATGATACAAAACTACAAATGAAGTGCAAGCTTTTCATTTATAATTGAGAGTTAGATAACAATTGTTGAACTTTACACTTTACTTTTGGTTTACATTTATTTTAAACGAAAAGTCTGGTTTTCTCTTCAATAAAACAGCTTCTAGACAGAGACTCAAAATCTGAAAGAATATATTAAGTTTTAAATCTTAATTATAGAAGTTGATGTATATTTATCTTCATTATTTCATAATCAGATTGACTTTTATTTTGAAAGTTTCGAAGTAAAATTAAATTCTAACTTATAGCCAATTTATTTTACTTTAATTAATAATATTGGACTAGTAATTCTAATTAGTTTTGGTTCTTCTTTTCAATTTAATATTATTAGTCTTATATCATTAACAAAAAACTACTGAATCTGATCTATTTTGATAAAAATATAAACTATGCTCTCTATTTTTTATTTCTCTTGAAAATCTTTCTTAATGTTTCTTAAACATGAAATAGATCCAAAAGAAATAGATGAACAGTTAAAAAGACTAATTAATGAGGGCAAGATACAAACCGATTATTTGAAGCAGATAAAGGATGGTCAAAATAAAGCATCTGAATATCTTAAAATAGTACATCTAAAATTTATGATATGGTCTTGGCTAGGAATATAAATGTTCGATTTATATTTATTAGCATTTGTGATATTTTTAATTCATTATTTGCTTATCTAAGAATCATGGTATTATTGTTGGAAAAGCATTTAATCATTTAAGCATTCATTATACAATTAGGCTAAATATATAGGTATTTAAATATAGTGTAGAGTTAAAATCTAATAAGAATTAGGGATAATAACTATTGATTTGACATCCCCTTTAGATACCTTCAATCATAAAATTTTATATAAATTAAAAACACTTACAAATTATACTTTTAAAGTTTAGCATTACTAATTGTTATAAAGTTAAAATATAATCTTTTATTTATTGTTCACAGCGTTTATTTGTATTCAAAAGAAAAATTGAATCTGAGAATACATAAACATTTTAAATTAAGTTAAAGACATTTAAGTTTTACTAATTTCGCCGAGTAATCAATATTAATTAAGAATGCTACTTTATCTTAAACTCTAATAAAATTAAATGCCCATATACTGACCTGAGTGATAACTTTACTTAATAAGCAGCTAAAAACAAAGATAATTCAGTAGTTATTGGACCAGCCACATGCGAATATAACTCTTCTAAGATTGCAATTAGTTAATACCAGCAGAAATCTTGAAATCAAATTCTGTATTTTTAATAAATTTATATTTACTCTTAATTGTCCCTCCTTTTAGATTGCAAAACGTGTGGACAAAATAGATAAAGATTTGGAAAGGGAGAGATTAGAAAAAGAGAAAAGAAGGGAAGCAGAACAGAAGAATTGGCTCAATAAAATATTTTGATGATATTATCCAGGTGAGGTAAGAAGGAGAACTACTGGCTATAGCAAAAAACTGAGCAAAAGAATGATACCAAAAAGAAAAAGAAAATCAAAAATAGAAATGCACAGAGAGGAGAATATAACGATGATTTTGATCTTGAACCATTTTCAAGTTCTGATTCTGAACAATCTTCAGATTCAAATCAAGACCAATATGAAATTCAATTGGATATTAATGAAAAATTCAAGAATATTGAAAAGAATCAAGAAATAATGAAGATTAAGGAGGAAGTTGTCACAAAGAAATCTGAAAAAAAATAAAACTACAAAACAAGAGTTTAAGGAAAAAGAAAATCAAAAACAAATTGAAGTTTGAAAAATTAATAAAGAAAAATCTAAGGAAAGAAAAACATATGAAGATGAAATAAATAAAGTAAAAGGTAATGAATTTAATAGTTTAAACAATTATTTTATCAATTCAACTATTAAAATAAAAAAATGACTAATAAATAAAATATGTAAAAAGCCAAATCGACTTTTCTAATGACAGAGGTAAATTAATAAAGCTTTATCAAGAAGAAGTAATTGATTGTGATAGAGAATATATTTGGAAGTAGATATTATCTTTATTTTTCATATTAAATTACAAAAAGTTAAACTAAATTTATATATTTCGCTTTCAATTTTGCTGACTACTAAATCATATTTCTGTCTAATTAATTTAAATTGCTTTGCTTGTGCAAACTCTGCTTCAAGATTTATATAAAATTATTTGCTCCAAAAATAAAGTTATGGGTATATAGAATACTTTAATTAATATTAGATTTTACAACCTTTAATACTATAAATTCAATTGGAAGTCTAACTTATTATTTCTAATTGTTGAGCTTAAAATAAATATACTATCAGCAAATTATCAAATGTTACAAACGATTTTTATTGTATTATTCTCAATTCCTCATCTCTTTTAGCTTTAAAGCTATCATAAGCATTGATCCATGAATGTAGAGTTTTATTAGAAATAATCTTCAAAGACATATTTTTATTAATTAGATACATACGTTTAACTTTTATTTACACTAACATATATTTAACTCATTCTTTATTTTTAAAATTAATTGATTATTGTTTAAAATATTTAATGTAATAAATACAAAATTATGAAAGCATTTATTTTTAGGCTTAGATTAAACTTTAATTAAATTGATTTGGTGATGATAAAAACTTTAACGAAATTTAGATAATTTTATTTATAAATATTTAATGTTTATAAGTATTTTCATTAAAAATTGTGATTGACTATCATTTCAAATAAAGAAAGAGTAATATATTTTAAGATTAATAATTTTGAGCATTTCAGCAAACAGAAATTAGGTTTACATTTTAATACAATTTTCATACACATCAATATAATGCATCCACGAGTTAGGTTTACTTAAAATTTATAATATATCAAAAAATTAAATGTAAACAATATTTAAGAATAAATGTCTTAAAGCATTGAAATTTAAGATAAAAATCTAATTAAAGTTATTTATTTGCCAGTTAACAATAAAAATCTCAATCCAATTAAAAATATTTGTGGCAAATAATAAATCAGAAAAATATGCAAACTTTATTGCATTTAGAAGCTTAGAAAAAGAGTATATAAATGAGATAGCATTTCAATTAAAAGCTTACAAATTTATTCAAGCATTATAAAAGTAGAAATAATAGTCACCGCTTTTGGATAAAGTCAACAAAATAAATATTTTGATTTTTAATTTATAAAAATGAAATAAATTAAAAAATACGTTATTCTAGAAATGAAATCAATAAGTAACAAGTGTGGCTTATTTTGTATTATATTTTCGTATTTGATAGTTTTAAAGTTATGATTTAAAAGAGAATTTAGTAATTAGAGACTTCAGAAAATTAGAGCTTTTTGCTTATCGATGTCAAGTTAAATCTTTTATGTTTTGGTGATAAGAATTAATTCTCAAACTAACTAATTAAGAATTTAATCTTAAGTATAAGAAAATATTTTTAAAAAATTTTTGACTCAAATGATGACGAGATTGTCTTTTAAACCATGAAATCGATTTCATGTCATAAAATCTAAAACTATTAGAAAGTTATATTAACAGACGTAAAATTTCAATGCAATATTTTATTCAATAATAAATATTTAGAAATTTAGTTATTCAATTAGTATGAACATTAAAATCATTTAATAAAAGTATTTTTAAATGAAGTTCCAAATAATTAAAAAAATAAAAACAGTGAATTTTAATATAGCTTTATAATCCAGAATATTCTATTAACAATATCATGAGAGAAAAAAAATATTAAGAAATTAGAGATAACTAAGGCATTCTTATTCGAAAATTATATATTTGCCTAAAATTAATACTATAAGCTTATAAATTTATATAAAATATTAATATTATCAATATTAACTAATAAAATAAGAGCTTAGTAGTTGAATAATATTTTTCTTTTATTATAATTCAAAGAAAAAGGAAATAAAAATCGAGAATATATTAAAAACCTTCTTCACTTAGCTTAAAAAATCAGAACAAAACTTCATCACGATTTTCAATTTCAATTATTTTTACAAACAAATAGTTTGTTTATTTTTAATATATAAAAATACTTAAAATTTTATTCAAAAAAAACATTTAAAATGTTAATATAAAATGTTAAACCATTTGTGTTATTCTGGAATAACCAAACTATATTTAAAATATCAATAGACATTAGTAAAATTTATCCACCCTTAATGTAATTCTTACAAATGTTACTATAATTGCAAATTCCTGCTGAATCAAATTGATAAAATTTTGAGCCCCACTTTAGTTTCTTTTTGATTGTAAATGCAATTCAACTTAGCTTGATGTCAAAGTCTCCTTTGCTTCTTGATTCATTTTTATTTATAGAACAACTCAGCCTCAGAGATGAACAGTTTTATATTGACAAACTCAAGTTAAAGGGTTGGAGTGCTGAAGATTTTAAGTAAGTGGATGAGTGCAACTTAATAAGAGATAGAGTCACAGAATGCTTTTTTTATTCCTATTTTAATTTTTATATTAGACTTATTTATTTTATGGAAATTATAACATAAAATTACATCTAGTTCTGAAATTAGAATCGATTCAAATTTTTCTTTTCGGAAAAAGAAAATCTTTCTATGAATTCTAAATAACGAAAACAAAATTTTGAGTCGATTTTGGTTTCAGAACAAGAATAAAATTTTGAATTTGAGTTTGTCTATTGAATAGTATTAGCTGATTAATTATTTAGATCAATTAAACTAAATAATCATTTGAGATTTCTACAATAAATATATTTATAAACTCTTCAAGTTGCTTCTTATTCCTTTTTGAATATTCCATATTTATAATGCTCGAGGTTAATACAGTTTACTTAAACTCATGCCTGTCTTACAGATTCTTTTAGTTGTCAAATTTTTTTAAAATATTTTTTGCTTTTATTTAAGTCTTCAATTGTTTACAAACTTACTATAAAATTAGGTAATTCACATTTAAAATTTTAGACTATACTATATATTCATCATAATTTAGTTTGAAAAATCTTAAGAGAAATCTATTTTGCTTTATCATTAATTTGCTGCTTGAAATTATAGAGTTCAGTTTGATAATTCGAAACTTTTTTAAACGCTAAATTTTATTCTAAATAACTTCTTACTAATTATAGCATCAAGTTCAGTTTTTTATTATGCTTTTCTAAATTATTAATGAATTTGTTCTACATATAATAGTTTACTTTTAATAATAGCCTTATAAACTACAAATGTGTATTTAATTGAGGCTAATGATGATTTGGATACCTGCATATTCTTTGATATAATTAGCCCTATTTTTTATTTTGTTCGTGTTCGTTCAATTTAAATAATTATGTTATTTAAACATTTTAGCATCAGTAACAATTCGTTGAGAATATATCAATATATTTTTGAAGTACAATTATATTTTTCAATTCTTCGAAAACTCTGAGGAGTTTAGACTTTTTAGGATTAATGATCATTTTGTTGTGAACATACAATGCTTAATATTTCTAACGACCTGTAAATCTGCATTTTATTTTAGTTTAATTTCTTGAGATATCATCTTCGTATCTGATTAAAATGAAGTGATTTATTATCATCAGATTAAATAGGCAATTAGCAAAGAGGCTAAAGAGTTTTGGGCAAAGAATTGATTTATTCAATTGTCTTTCTCTAGTTTTAATTTGAACTCCTTTCTAATTCAGAGTAAAATTATCCAGTATATTTTGGTTTTCTTCTTATATTGAATGGTATCTCAAAATTTTTAATTTTTAGATTTGAATATAAAAGAAACAGAGACATAGGCATTATGAAATTAAATAATTTGAAGTCTGCATTATTTGATTTTGATATTATTCTTTTCTTTTCCATGGTAATTCATTTTTCATTAATTCCTTGATATTTGTTCAGGTTTATAAGTCCTTCATAAATCAACTATAAAGTTTTATAAATTGAGTAATCTTTGTTTCATTTTCAAAGTTGAATAAAATTGAAAATGCAAATATTTTTAGCTTCTGAGATTATTTGATATTATTTTTATGCTCACGATTTTTAACATTATGGTTATTTTTTCTTCGTAAAGTCAGCTGGGCTTTCATAAAATGTATTGATATATTTGCAATAGTTTGTTTATTTTCTTTATTAAAAATACTTTTTTATCATAGATTGAGTTTTCTAATATCTTTATTTTTAAATTGTTCTCCTGGTTTAAATTCCAATCTTGATGTTTATTTCTTTCAAATCTTTACTTTACGCTTTCAATGTAAATAAATTAGTTTAAACTCAATTCAATTCGGTGTATTATAAATAATATATTATTGTATCATTTACTAGTTTTATTCATCTCCATTGAATATTTCCTCCTTAGTTTTGATCCCCAACAACTCTACTTTTGTGTTGATAGATTAATATCTGATATTAAAGATCTGATGCTCTTGGCTGTTGTTTATCTTGGCTTTGTATCTGTTCAGCTTTCGTGTCTTTCTTTTCATGAATTGAGTATTGAGATCCTTGGACCAAATTCTTGTCGCGTAGCTTTTAAGTCGAAAATTGAGACAATGCAAGAGGAAACGATAAACATACAAAAAGAAGAGACAGATGAAGAAGCAAGTGACCAGATCGATTCCTTGATAATAAACTTTTGGCCATATAGTCTATGTTACTTCTAAAACTCTCGATCATATAGCTTATATGTTATTTTTTTCGATCATTTTATAATCAAGTAAGCTTTTTATTTTGTGTTATAGTTTAAATGCAAATCTAATTTATATAATTTAGCAACTTATTTATATTTTGCATTTTATATCATAGCATAATCACAATTATTTATTGGAATCATTTATATCATGATTTTATCAGCGATGTCTGAATTTTATATGTTCAAAGTTTCTTTATTTTGCATATTATGAAGTTATCATTGTAATTATTATTTATAAGTGGTCTGATTCGAACTTATTAAATATTTTTAAAGACTTTTATTCTGTGAGGTAAATATAAAATCTATCACACTTAACTTCATATTTTTGATTCTTATTTATTCTTACGCTATATTATGTCTATTTTGATATGCAGTTTTTAATATAGACTTTCTTTAAATTCTTTTGACTGTAAATATTTTGATTAGATCTATGCTACAATAAAGTGTTATATTGAGTTGTTATATGGCTTACTTATTTTTTTGATTGAATCAATATAAATTTATTTATACTTGAGTAATGAGAAGGGTTTTAGTTTTTTATTTTGTTGAGAATTTAAAAATAAATCTATTTAAAATGTTGATTTTTAAGAAAAATAAAATATCTGTTCATAACATAAATTTAAATGAATGTATTGGTTTTAATGTTTATATTAATAAGAATCAATTGTGAAATTAGTTTTCTTATTAGATTTCATTCAAATGATATAAGACTCTTTTTTATTTCGGTTTGACTAATTTTTAGCAAATATTTATACTCATCATACTTTTATAGTTTTACACTATAGATATATAGATATATCTTAGTCCTAATTGAATATGTCTTTTCTTACCCGTGTTCTTAAATAATAATATCCTCATATTAATTTTGTGTAAAGTAATTTATGCAAGCAATAATCGAAATAAAAATGTAAATTAATTGTACTTAAACATTGCAATTTTTAATCATCTTAACAAATCGATTACTTTTTTCGCTAATTGCTTAAAAGCAACGATTTTATATACAAAGTATCTGATGTTTCTATTTATCTCTCTTGTAGTCTTCTCAATTTTTTTGATTGCAAATCCCTCTTAGAATGTTGATATTATCCTTTGAATTTCTAACATAGGTTGTTCCTCAATTTTGAGAAAACTTTAAACTGAGCTCATAGTTGCTGAAATTGTAGTAATAAAATTTAATCACCAAATTATTCCTAATAAACTCAATTGATGTCTTTGCTGAATGAGAATATAAGTATTGACAAGTACTACTACTTTTT
>JAQGFW010017251.1:0-11449 GCA_030463445.1 Euplotes aediculatus
CCCCAAAACCCCAAAACCCCAAAACCCCTGATTAAAAATTAGAGATTGACCTTAATAATTTTATTTAAACATTTTTCTTTATTATCAAAGCTAACTAATATTGTTTGTTTAAATAAAAACTTTATTCTTAAAATCAAAAATATAAGCATACATAAAATACTAAAACTGTCATTAAAATCAAAATATCATTAAATAAAATCCAACCTCTACCCAAAACCTCTAATCCTAAATTCCAGACAAACCAAAAACAACTGCTCCAACCTCTATTATCAAACTGTTAATACTTCCAAACATCTTCTTCATCTTCCCAGTCTTTTTGGTCAATGACATCTCCATCCTTGGAGTACAAAATTCCCTTTCCCCATCTGCATCCCCTGTCGAACTGTCCAACATACTTTCTGCCATTGGGCCACCAAAAAGTGCCTTCTCCGTGGTAATGTCCGTCGACGAACTGTCCTTGGTACTTCTTCCTGTCTGTCCACGTGTATTCTCCTTGTCCCTGGTAGATATTCTCGCAAAACTCTCCAATGTAGCACCCTTCGCCTCTGTTCCCGCTGATATGTCTGCCTTGTCCATTCATCTTGTCATTGTTCCAAGACCCTTCACTATACTTTTATATCTAATTCAATTACAATATATTTCCATTTCATTCAATCTGAATACCGACTCCTTTTCTTTGATTAGACTCTTCATCAAGCTGTCCAAGATAAAAGTAATCTTCATCCTGCTTGATGCCGATTGGAAGTGAGGGATCTATGTTTAGGTAGATATGCTGACCTAATTTATCGTATACTGTACATGTCTTTTTTAACTTCACTCTAAATTAAGTTAACGCAGTGCAATGTATGTTAAGGCACAAGCATATGATAATTCAAAATTCATTTATATCTGTTATTATGTTTAATCCTAGCTTTTAATTCGATAGTTTATTTGAAAATTATTAAGTATTTTAAACTTTAGAGTCTGAGATCTTGTTACTCGATAATCTTATCCTCCATATCCCTCAAGTGGGATATGATTATCCAAATTTTTTGATAAATTTTTGAAAATTTATATTCCCCAATACCTCAATAATAATTAGCTAAAGTGATTTAATAATTTGAAAAAACATTTGGATATCGTTTCTTAGTCAATAATTATATTTTTTACTAAGCTTGCGGAACTAAATGGCACTCAAAAGAAAACTAAAGAAAATCTTAAATATTATGAAGAGTCTAATTGCTCATCATAACCTTCTTAATTAAGAAAAGTAAGTCAAAAATAAGAGAACGAACAAGACAAATAATGCAAAAGATCCAAAGGTTGTATTTGAGTCAAACCAGTAAAAGAATATTTCAGTTGTTAATTCGAACACTAAAAAGTGATAAAAATTAGTGTTTGATAATAGCCAGTATGACGACTCTCACGAATAAATAGTAGATATTACATACAAACCAGGAAATCAATCTAAAAATGTATTCAAATCAAAAGATGAACTTTATAATTTAATAATACATAAAATGCACAGCGAGTATGAATGTTCAGAGATAGAAGTAGTCGAAGCCTTTATAATTGCGACTTTGATTGACATGCTTTATACTATTTAAACATGAAATGTCAGATAGCTTCAATTATTTTTGTACAATAGTAAATCATTTTACCAAATATGGATAGTCCTTTTGAAGGATGAAATAGCAAAATTTGTATTGGATACATTCTAAAGAAAGTATTAAAATCCACTATATTCCGATAAACATATCTATCATTTTTATTTCCATATTCACTTGAAGTATAACTATTATTTAATTCTACTTTTCTTTCTTTTAAAATTTGTGATTCCTTTTGCTTTTCAACAAGGCCATTTTAAATCTTTCATAGATCATTTAGGCCTGAAGCTTTTTGCTTTTAGTAAAACACAAAAGAATCATCACAGATAACAAAAAGCTGATTTAATTGAAGTATAATTAACTGTGATGGATGAAGTATGAACATAAAAACTGAAGAAGTAATCAGAAAGACTATTAAAAGTAAAAATAAGTATAAAAAAGTTTCTAGCCCAGAATAAACAACTCAATTTTTATAACAAACATAGTTTATTTCTGAAGACCAAAAACTTCATATTTAACATTAATTTATTATTCATACTTTATTATATACTTTTTATAATCACTTACTTTGCTGATTTTAAATCATCAATTTGATAAATATAAAACTGTTGATCCTTGAGAGCGAGTTCATCTATAAAATAATTAGAGTAAAAAACAGCAATAATAGGCTTAAGAAATAGTGTAAGAATAATAAATTTAATCATAATTAACTATAAATCATGTTGATTTGGAAATTATCAAGCACATTTTCAGCATAAATCAATAATTTAGTATAAGCTAATTTTGAGAATTTACAGATAGAGAAAGCTAAATAAAAAATTCAATATAATTCATGCTCGATTTACAGTAATATTTTAACTAAAATTGTTTACTTCTAATTCACTAATTTCATTAATAATTAAAAAAATTTAATGTAAATATATATATATTAATTTAGCTAAATTAAAGCTTTAATATTTCCTCATATATAGTTAATATTATTTTTGTGCTTTTTTAATAAGTATTTTTAAAGAAATAAATGATATTTTAAATTTTGTTTTGATTAAATTTAATTAGTTATTTATTTATCAAAAACTTTGCTTAGATAATTTTTTTAAGGCTAGATTCATAACCGTACAGAAAATGACATCTCTTAAAGCATTTTAATTAATACTACACCATTAAAAATTTTCAATTTGTAAATCAAAGTTGATTCATTCATAATAGCTTTTAACTAAAAAGAGAATTTTTAATCTTTTAAAAATTAGCTATCAGTGAAACAACCAAAGCTGTATTAAAGTTTTATAACTCTGAAAGTAACTCTTCTTAAGTTCCTTTTGGCGAAGTAAATAAGTTTGCGTATCTTAGATATGGAATTTTGAGTCCATCACCAGAATAATTAAGTATTTTATAACTGTTATCAAATTGGCTCTTCTAGTTGAAATGTGTCATTAACTCACGCAACTTGCTTCCAAGTTGAGGGAACTTGATTTTTGAAGTTACGCAAGTTCAAAATATAAATGCTAAATTCATATAATCTGTGTGCTTAGTTATTTTTGATTTTTTTAATACTACTCAAATGATTTTATGAATTAAAAGTACATAACCCATTTAAAAAAATTTGTTCAGAATTATCATGTTAATTACTAAAAACTTTATTTATCAAGTGGCTGAGAAACTCGGAGTTGAAGAAAATTGATTCGAACATGGAGAAAGAAAAGCTTCAGAACTATTTATTTTTCTAAATAAAAAATCAAAAAAGTACTCTTCTTCATAAAAAAGCAGAAACAACAAAAGCCTAGGTTGTTGTGGATATGAATGAACAGGTCATTTGGATTTTTGATAAGTTAATGGATAGTGGTAATAATAAAATTTTCAATATCAGTCAGCTACATAGCGCAAAAGTATTAGATCATCACAAAATGATGTTATATATTTTTGAAAAGACTCTTATCAGCCTTCCATGCAAGTTCTTAATTATATCAGCAAAACTTTCAGAATTATTCTTAAAAGTAATTCGAGTTTAACGAAAATTACGAGATAAAAATAATAAGGTTTCATAAATCGCAAAGATTATATAACTGTTTTGTATGTAAATTATGTAAAGGACAAAGCCGATTGCTAAGATCAAAGCAAGTCAAAATGAATACAAATAGACAAAAAGGATTCATGTTACATCAATTATCTTAATTATTGCTGATGTTGTAAATTACCACCTTTCAGTATTTAAAGGTCTGCTGGAGGAGAAGGTGAGAACTAGTTAAAAAGCATTCACTTGCTAAAGCAAATAAGTATTTGCAAAGAAAGGCTTGCAATAATCATATTTTTAGAGTGGATTAATAAAATATACAAAAAGTATTCATATTTTGAACTCTATAAGTAAGCTTTGTAAACAATGATGGATGCATAGATTGATTCATTAAAACAGCATTTTGAAACTGAGATCCAAAGATAAGCATTTTCTTTGTTGGACTAGCAAAATATTTTAAATGATTAGCTGTGTCTGTCAATAAACCGTTAATGATGAACAACGAATGAAATATGCGAAATATTGCATTACATAAAGTATAAATGTAAAGTATCTCAATGATATTTAAGAGCTTGATAGAAAATATGGTATGCTGACTGTTTCCTCCATACATCATCAATAAATAATTCAAAGCAACAGTAGTACTTTAAATTAAGTTAGGAACCAAGATCAAATGATTATTAGTTATAGTAAGTAGACAAGAGATGAAAAGGAAATAATTGAAGAACAACAAAAATCAATAAATTCAATATGTCAATTGAGGAGATGAAAAAATAGTTGGTTACTAACGTAGTCAGTCCTAACTCTAAACAATAAATGAAAAATAAGTATTCTATAATCAGGCTTTAATGATCAGTAAATTGATCACAAAAAATTATAAATTTCCTCAACTTTAAATAATTAGATAAATATGAGAAAATTAAGAATGAATTGAAAAAGAATAGTTAATAAATGAGATTCAAATGAAAGAGAATCAAAAAATTACAAAAAATAGTGATTTGATGGCTATATTATTTATTTGATTATAAATCATAAGAAGATAAGCCTTTATAGAGGAAAATTCTAATTAAAAATAAGGTCATTAAATTATTTTTTTAAAGTATTTTGTATACTTTTTATATAAAATTTATTATAAAATTGGGTTTAAGAAAACTAAAAGTTATTATATTCATATGAAAATATTTTATAAAGGAATTAAAACATTAAATTAAAAAATTTCTTCTATATATTAAACTTCAGCTAAAAGTCTAAATATGAAGGTGAAAATTTTAAATGAAAATTCATGAGAAGAGAAGTAAAAAAGAGTTTACGATATATCTTTGATATAGTTTTAAAATATTCTTAGTTTTTCAGAATCCTCAAATAGATCAATATTAAAAATTTGTGTTTCGATTTATGAGAATATAAAAATAAGGGTTTAAACAAATTTTTTTTCAAACAAACTACATAATTATACAATTTCATATTTAACCAAAATACTATAATTCTTTGTTTAATACATCAGATAAACTTAAGATTAACTTAAAAAGTATACAAATTAATTAAAAATAACAATATTTTTATTAGTGAAATCTGAATCAGATCTTTAATCTAAATCATGCTAGAGCATTTTAGAAAGTAAATGATTGTAAGAAAATTATTATTTTCGAAATAGGAGTGAACAAAGAAGTTAGCTTGAAGAAAAATCTAAAATAAATCATATACTTATTAATTATAATTGATATTAAATGCTATTTTATTTCCACAATTTGATTGAAGAGCTATTTATTATAATGTAAATAATGCTTTTGAAACTAATCATTACCGAATAGTAATGCTTGATCAAGCAGTTTTAATATAAAATTATAAACGATGCAACTATCCATTTTCAATTCGAAACAAGTCGGCGTATACAAACACAATACATAAGCTGAAATGCTTAAAATATTTTAATTAATTTAACCAACAACCAAATATGTATGAGGTTGTTCTTATTACTAAAAAGATTTAAAAAATGATTTTTATCATAAATTATTAAATTTAGAATTTCTCATGTTCTTTTATATTTATCATTAAAAGCTTAGTTCCTCATAAAATTTATAATATCTAATCATTCTTAAAATTTGATAATGAAATAAATATTTTAATTTGAAATCTTGCTATATTGTTTATATATTCAATTTTAATGTCTGATTTCTGAATAAGAAATTATGAAAGAGAACAATTGAAAACTTATCAATCTTTAAATTATAAACTTTGTAATATCAAAATGTTAATAAAATATCATATTTCTCGCTAATTTTATACTTTAATTAAAATTCCTAATTCAACTTATAAATTTAGATACAAACGAGCTATTTATATTAGTATCTGTACTTAGATAAGACAAATCAAAGGTAATTTTAGAAGAAGTATTATGTCTGTCAACACTATAAATCTTCTTTTCAATTATAAGTATCTTTTAATAAATCCAAGCTAATGATAAAATATAAGTTAATTTAATATAGTACTATTTTCAAATATTGCATGCTCAACTTATATCAAGTGATTTATATAAATTAAAATTAATTTGAAGTATTAAATAATCGAAATCAATACTTAAATTTATTATCTAAAATAAAAGTGAGTACATAACTTCAAGCATGTTGAACACTACTTCTAAGAAATTCAGAAACAAGATCAAAATTTTATTCAACTTTATAGACGTACAAAAGATAAAGATAATTATTAAACATGAGCAAGCTGCGATCGAGAAAATCCCAAGTATAATTAGTTCGTATTTTAATATTCATTGAGGATAATGTAATAATTTTAATTTTTTACTCAATTATTTTTACATACAAATAAAAATTCAAGTGATCTTACTTTGGATTATTTCTTTCTTTTCTTTTTCTGAAATACTCTTCTTCATCAGATCTTGATTAATAGTGACTAAATGATTCTTTAACTGTTCAAGCTGTTCATCTCTCTTTTTAATTCCTTCATTCCTATTGATTTCATTCATTATTTGCCTTTGCTTCTGTTTTATCTTATTTAGCGATTTTTCATAATCTTCAAGCTTGTATTTTAATATGTAGTCGACTTTTTCGATGGCTGTAATTAGTTGGTCTGTATTCTACAAATTGGGATGAGTTGATATTTATAAAGTGCAAATAAATTTTCCATAAGCAATTAGCTTTTATTCGATAATAATACTCATAATAGTCACATCTCAAACTGATTGTACATTTTAAATACTTTTCTGATATATACAAATAAAATCCCAATTTTGTTGGAATAGTCGCATGTAAATTATAAGTTAGAATTTTATATAGTATTTTTATTTATTTTAAATATGACACTAAAGTATATCAATGGTGCATAGTTATGTTTTAGAATTGATTAGAATTTTACCATCAAATTCGAATAGAAAATAAAGCTATAAATAATCTGTACTAGTTATGCTTCGAGTGTCTAACTGATGTATATTATTTTGGCTTCAGTTCTTATTTAAATTTGATGGTATCATATTTGCCTTAATTATGCAATTTGCAAAACAACAAGCTTGATCTTGACATTTAAAAAATTCAATTTCTAAGATTTAAGCTCGATAGATAAAAAATTTTATTATATATTTTGACGTTAAGTATGCATCGGTAAAGATTTTAAATTCTTATTACAGTTTATAATCGAAAATGAGAAAGATATTATCTTTACTGAACATAAATTAATTGAAAATGTACATGAACAATAAAACTTAAAATATATTAAAAATATTAATGATGTGCATCTCATGAAAGTAATATAGAACTTAGTGACAAATTTTGAGGTTGCTTTGAAAAGATACTTAAAATTTATGATAATCATTTTAATTGTTAAATAAAAATTAGGAATTTTATAGAAGCTTAGCCATTATGTTCTTTTTAATTAAATTATTTAATTATCATTTTATATTTTTAACTGAAAATAAAAAACTTATTGAGGCTAAGTTTTAAGAATTCTCAATGTCATCGCTGTAAATCTTTTTGCTAAATTCATTCTTTTTTATTAACTACTGTAGGCTAAATAATCGCTTTAAATGAAGTAAAATACATTATCCAACTATAGTTTATAAGCATAATCAAAAATGTAAGGATAGTTTAGAAATTCAACAAACACACTTAAAAATATATAAAAGAATACAAAACTCCACTCCTTTTATTATAACTTTGTGAAAAATAACATTTTTAATTAATAGTCGTGGTAAATTATTTTGCTTATTTTTAACTAAAATTTTATTACAAATTTTGCTTATAATTTTATGATGATATTACTAGTCTTTACTAATAAAGAGCATGATATTTATCTGGAGAATTTAATACATTAAGACCTTTTATAATTTTAAAGACAAGAATATCATCACTTCAAAAACCTTGAAGATTTAGCGTAGTATCTTCTTATATAAATTCTATTGATTAAATTTCTTTATTGTTGTCATTTGTGATAAATTAAATGATCTTGATTTAAAACTTTTCATATAGTTTTGTTTGCTTCAAAATTTTATGTCTTTTCGTAAGCATAATTTTTATATGATAAGTCATTATCGTCAGGAATAATAATTATCATTCTCACTTCTTTAAATCGAATCTACTGAGTTTGAGTTATATTCTATTTTAATCATTTCATGTTTAATACATTAACTATGAATTGACTTATTAACTTAAAGTTCTTCTTTGAATTTAAAAGTATTATCAGCTTCAAATATATGGTATTAAATATTCATCAAGTTTTTCTCATCAGACTTTTTATGTTTCAAGCTTTTCCTTCAAAAATTTTGAGTGTTTATTTTATTTAGTAGTTTCTTTCTATCATTGCAATTTTATTAATGAAATCATCAAAAAATGTAATTAATAGTATTATACTCCTCCAAATATACAGTCTCAATGCTTTATGAATTTAAAAGTACGAATAATTTTCTGTATCTAATATACTTAAGTCATAAAATTAAGAGTTTTGATCATTTTCAATTTATTTTTATGTTTTATTTATAAATATCTATTACTTCTTTATCTTATTAGAACAAGTTTTCGCTGTATCATGGCATTCTTCATAGTATATTCCTCTTCTCGTCAAATCCTCTTGGTTAGCTAATGATCTGAATAACTTTAGTAATCTGGTTTAATTATTGTGCTTACAAACCTTGAATTCGTCATAATAATTTCTTTGATAGTATAAGAAAAATAAGAACAAAAAGATAAGGACCATAGATGCTCGTTGCTTCTTTTGAATTGTCAATTTGTATCGCTTGTAATAATAAGTTTTATATTTCCCGAAAGAGACATGCTCAATGATCTCTTTAAGCAAACTCTCATTGATTCTTGCTTTGTATAAATCGAAGTCCATCCAGAAGATACTTGATAAACAGTCACAAAAGTCAATTACACTCTCATTCAATTTAATAGCCAGGATATATATTTATATAAAGCAGAAAGTATGAAATCCTTGTATGTATTTTAAATAAAGATCGTTGCTTTAGGGTCATAATTGAGTCTTAAGTGATGTATATTTTAAATATGACCAGAATAATTTGAATATATTTCAAGACAACATATCAAAGATTATTTTAAATAGCGGATATTTTTCACAATTTATTTACCTATATTTTTATATTTAATATTCTATTTTTCATAATCAATATGAAGAAAGTCTTATTGAAATATAAAGAATAAATGATTTTGATACTCATTTTAAAGGTTATCTTATTGATTAATACAGTCTTAATTAACTAAAAGAGTTTATAAAAAATTGCTTTAATTATATTTATCTCTAAATTTTATCAGGTAAGTCAATAAAAAACGTTATGTAAAATTACTTTAAGAAATATATGCTAACCTATTGATTTGCTATTTTGTAAGAATTAAAAATAATAGTATAAGGTATTCGAACTATTTATCTCCATAATTTATCAATTGGTAATCAAAACAGAAAACCTTAAATAAACAGCATAAGTAAATCATCAAAATAATTGCAAATAAAGTCAGAATAAATTCATAATTTTTTTATTAAAAGAAACTTCTTAAATCTAAAATTTTGCTCTTTTACAAATTTTAACAAACAAATTAATAATGTATGCTAAGGATTAAATATATAAATTAGTAAGGAGCAGGAGCTTAGCTGGGATTTTAAGTGATGCACAAAAACTATATTTTTATTCAAAGGCTGATTTTCAAAATGCTTCAAAAACTCCATTTAAAATTGTCACATTCTAATATATTTGTATTATTTTGAAAAAAAATTTTATTAACAATTAAGATAACAATTTAGCTTTATTCTAAAATTTAGCCTTTTCATGAGTAATAATAAAAAACAAATATATAATAACTGATTATTAATTATTTTAAGTTAGAATTTATAAATTTTATTTAAAGTTAAAAATATGATATTTAGCAAGAAGATTTTGTTAGTTTATAATAATAAAAGATTTCAAAATTATTAAGTAACCTAACAATATTTAGTTGATTATAATCAATAATTTTTGATCGTATTTAATTTAAAGTTATTCCTAAAAATACTAACAAGCGAAGAATTTAACAAATGACTAATTATTTAAAACAAAAATCTTACTCATAATTGTTAAATAGAATAATAATTATGCTAAATAAGTAAATTAATAATTGCGAAATTTGAATAAACTAATAAAAACAAATAATATTTGAAATTTTTATTATTTTAAGATAAAAATAATCAATATACTAGATAAACATTTAATAAAAAATCAAAATGTATTATAAAAGATTTCATACCATTTCAGATTTCTTCATTATTATACAACATTCATTTATCCATGATTTCAATTTTTCAATCAATAAATTTCTTTTATATATTTTTTTAATTTCATATTTTTTATCATATAGTTCTTCTGGAAATTCTTCATCATAATAATTTTTATCTTCTTCTTGAAATTTAAAATCATCATCACTTTTATAATTTTCTTTAAAATCATTACCTTTATTTTGAATTCTCATATCAGTAATTAAAGATCGAATCTTTTTATCTATTTCAAGAAATGAAATTAATTGTAAGATATTCTTATTTATTTCTCTGCATCTTTCTCATTCATTTAATATAAAATTAAAGCTAATATAGTTGGATTTTTGTTTCTCTTTAGCTTTTCCTTCTTCTTGAGATTTTATAATTCTTTTAAATCGATCACTCATATAAAAAAGTGTTGATTTAAAATCTTTAAACATATCACTTAATCTTTCACTAATATAATTTTCCTCATCCTTATTTTGCCAAGAATAGTAAGCCATCTTCTTTTGAACGTAAACTGCTATATGTTCTAATTCATTAAGATGAATGTTAATTTCCTTTGGCAAATACTCTATATATTATTTCCTGTTTCTTTGTGGCTCGAAGGACGTGAATGATACTTGCAGAAAAGTCCAACTTCTTTATCTTCATACACAATTCATGCTTTATTTGGACAACCCCTTACATCTCAAGTTAGACTATCATAATATTGATTAATTTTAATTTTCATCTCCTTAAAATCCACTAATCTCTCCGGTATAAATGTATATATTTCACTAAATGAATTATCTAAGTTTATCTGTGCATTATTTATAATTGCCGACTCATTTCCCGCCAATTTTCCCTGAGCTCATTCACATTTGCAAGATTTCTGAATACAGCTTTGATATCATCAATTTTCTGGAACCAATCAACTTCAATTACATTTTCTTCAGCGTATTCATTCTTTAGTGTTAGACCGTCAGTATTATATTTAGATAGCACTTCCGATGAGTAAATCTCCATGTTGCAAATAATTAATATTATTTATTTAAAACCAGTCTTTATAAACTCTTATCTATACCACTGAATTTTACAGGGGTTTTGGGGTTTTGGGGTTTTGGGG
>JAQGFW010017340.1:0-50930 GCA_030463445.1 Euplotes aediculatus
AGTCAATGCGCAAGAAATCCAAAGCAAAAAATTGATACCTTTACACAGTCAAATCCACACGCCCGAAGGGTGGGTCAGCATGGAGCGAAACGGGTGGGTCAGCATGACCGAAATATACAAGCACTGCAAACGAATCTTACCTGCACAGAAGTTCCGTGGTTTCCAAAAGGCTCTGCGGATACCCGGTATCTCATCAATGAAATTGTGGTTGGCGAGGAATCTGACGTGGACAGTCGGGGAAATCGGTCAAGCCACTTTGAATTGTACTTGGATGCTATGCGGGAATGTGGTGCAGACACCACGGAAATTGAGACATTTGTCATGACTTTGCAGGAAACCCAGGACCTGGATGCTGCCTACCGCAAAGCAGGTACGCCGCAAGCCGCACAGGACTTCGTGAATTTCACGTTCAGGATCATCCACAGCGGCAAGGACCACCTCCAGTCTGCCATTTTCACTTTCGGACGTGAGGATCTAATTCCAAATATGTTTTTGGCGATTGTGGGGGACTTGGACAAGTTTGACCAAGAAAAGATTTCGATATTCAAATACTATTTGGAAAGGCATATCGAGGTCGATGGAGGGCACCACAGCCAATTGGCAGCAGAAATGACGTCACAACTTTGTGGGGAAAATGATGCGCATTGGCTGGAAGCGGAAGAGGCCATCGTTACATCATTGCAAAAGCGCATCAGCCTTTGGGATGGGGTGTATAGAGAGATTGCTGAAGCGAAGTCAGTGGCAACCGCCTGATAGGTGCTGACTTTTTATCTTTTTTTGCCCCAAGATTTTATGCCCGTTTTGGCCAAAAGAAGCCTTTTCTTAACTTCATGCATTTGATGCTTTAGATGTTGCAAAATCGTCTCCTTGGTGAGTTTAGAATAGGCGGGCAATACACTTACTTGAATTGAATGCACGCCTGTTGCCCCATCGGGATGAGGTGGTGCCGAAGTTTCTATCTGTCTTCCGTTGCGACCTTTTGTGCGCACCTTGAGGGTGTGCGGCCCAGGAGTTGCTTGCCAATGAAATCTCCATTGCCGCCAAGAAAGGGGCGAAAGTTCTTCGGCAAGCTCAGCAGTTTGCCAAGGTCCCTCATCGATCGCCACCTCGACAGATTGAACCCCAAACGGAGGTGCCCATGCAGTTCCTGCAATCCACGTGAGTTTGTACAATATTGTACTGTCTTCGATGGGTGTATCAATGCGACATTGCGGCTGTACCAATGCTGGGTGGTCTGCCCAACCCCGCTTTTCCCAAAAGCCATGTTTCCCGGCGGGGGCAACCTCCAAACTCGTGAGCCATTTGATGTTGGCACTGAATCCATAGATACCTGGTATGAGCAGCCGTGCAGGGAAACCGTGAATATGGCTGAGTGTTTTTCCGTTCATGCCTATGGCTACCAATACGTGCCACGGCTTTTCCAATAGGTATAGTGGTATGGAAACTGAAAATCCATCTTCGGACTGAGCATGGACTTGCACTGCTGCGGGTTGAATTCCAGCTTTTTCCAACAGGTTAGCTAGTGGCAATCCAAGCCACCGAGCATTTCCAATTCTGTGGCCACCAATTGGATTGTGGACGCAGATCAAGGTAGCATCCAACTCGACCAAAGGCATTTTCATGAAGTCCTGCCAAGATAATTCAAAAGCATGATTCACCAATCCAAACACACGCAACCGCCAAGTGTGGTGGTCGATTGAAGGAGTCGGAAAGGCTGTGTCTGCAACATATAGCTTTTTTCCGGTGGTCATGAACGGATACAATCCCTTGATTTTGAATTTGCAGTTTACAGGAACCGGAGGCAATGGATGGGCAGGGGCAGGAAGTTTGATAAAGCCAGGTTGTTCTTTTCGATGGGCTTTAGTGCGCAAGATGTTCCAAAGCAAAGCTCCAGCAAGTAACCATCCGCCAATCATCAAGCCGATCAACGGATATGCATCCAATACAAACCAAATGGTGATTCCAGAGAGTGTGCCTGTACCGGCAGCAATCAATGACGGAATCTTTGGGCCATACGCGCCGATTAGCCCAGAGGCGGATGAAATAAAGCCCAGAAGCAGGAGCAAGCCATAGGCAACCAAAGCATTTTCCAATCCAAAAATGCCAATCAAAACACCTACTCCAAGAAAGAGACCGATTACGAAGGTGCGAATGATAGGTTTATCATAGTTTTCGACCAATGCGACCGTCGCATCCACCAATGATCCAGGAGCCATCTCAATGATCGCCTTTCCTAGAGTTGCCAGTGGTGAGCGGGCACCCACAATCGACATTGCTACCCTTTCACCGACGAGCAACTGTAACGAAGTTGCCAGCAAACCAGATAAAATGGCATGGGATTCAATCGGAATAAGTAGCATATTAGTTCAAGTAGATGTTTCAAATTTGGCCATTGTCATTCCCGACCGTCCTAATCCTACCTTCCTTGGCTAGTTGATCAAGTGCAATTTCCATGGCTCTCTCTGAAAGTGCCAAAATAGTGAGTGCTGGGTTAGGACCCACCGATGTTGGGATAATGGAGCCGTCCAAGACCATGAGGTTATCCATGCCATAAACTCTGCCAGCATCGTCCACAACGCCTTTCAGAGGATCGTCGGCCATGGGCACGCCTCCCAGGTTGTGTGAGACCTGCACCTGTCCCAAAACGCTGTAATAAATATTCCCCATCCACCATGATTGAGTAACCTTTGCAATGCGCCGTGCCAATTTATTTTGGTAGGCATACACCGGTCGGTTAGGTTTGCTGTTCATGGTGAGGGTGATTTTGCCCCTCTTGTCTAATGAGAAAATGCCTCTTGCCTTATCTTGTCCCATTTGGAGGAGTAACACTGGCCAGGTGCGACGAAACAGTGCAAAGGGCGGAATGTGGTCCCAGAGTATCCGAATCCCCTTGGATATGCCAGAGTAGCTTCGTGGTCTGTAAAATCCAAGTGCGCTCAAGATGACGGCGGCAATGACTTTGCCAAGCGTAGGATAACGACCGCTTTCAATGTAGGCCCCTTGTGTCTCTCCTGTTGGCCCCTTGAACCGAATGCCATCAGTATTTTCCGGACCGACATCAGGATCTAGCGGCTCTCTTGAAAGCAGCATTGCGATGAAGTAAACGAGTGTACCAACACCGATCACCCAATAATTCCAAAGGCAAAGACCAACAATTGCGGCTATAAAGCCAGCCCAAGCAAATGGTAGTCCCCTAAAAGGAAAGAGGAAACTGAAGAAGTTGCCATTGGTGCTGTATTGATGACCCAAAGCAGGGCTTTTGACCGGCAGGGTCTTGTGGATGTCCCGGTTACGGAGAAGCAATTCGGTAGAACCCAATACGCCACCAGCCAAAACCAAGCGTCTCACGCGAATGCTCTCGGCAATGGGTTCCTTGCCTTCCTCAGAATATCGTATGTAGTGAACTTTGAATCCACCCTCTGTTAGAGGTTCAATCTTGTCTGCCTCACAAAGTTTCCTGATCTCAGCTCCAGCATTTTGAGCAAGAAAAAGGTAGTTCAGGTCCAATGTATTCTTGACGGCAATGTCACCACCTAAAATGGTATTCTCTTCTGGATCGCAATAAAACTGTGGTGCGCCGTGCTTGTTGACAAATGCAGCCCCAGGCTCCCCGTTTGCAGGAGCAAAACTCATTGCGAGATGCAGTGGACCCCACTCTTCGACCAACTCAGGAGATTGGGCATCGAGCGCCTGACCTGCCCGGTACATCATTCGGGTGATTCTAATCTCATTGTATGGCGCATAGTCTGGATACACCACGACATCCATGACATCTTCGGCTATGGCATAATATTTTTCGAGAGATTTGACCGTGATGGCCTTTGGAAATCCTTCAAAATCTTCTTTTCGTTTCAGCGTTCCTGCATACACATGTGAGCCTCCACCGATGGCTGCACCCACAGCACAACCGACATTTTTGGCTATTTTTCTTCGATCAAAGTAACCAAAACGACCTTTGAGTGGTTTCCAAAATAGCTTGAGGCCCACTGAGAAGTTCTCTCGTGTTACTTCCCTTCCTCTTTCCACCGCCACCACATGATGACCTGCTTGGGCAAACCGTAGCGCGGCAACGGACCCGCCAAAGCCAGTGCCAATGACCAATACATCTGCATCAAATGAATTCTCACTCATCTTTTTCTATTTAATTGGGTATAAAAATGGTGGGTTCAATCAATATGGGATTGAGCTGCCGGGTGGGTGAAATACGGAGATTTCCCATCGCCAAATCGCCCGTTTGTTTCCATTCCGTTGCTGATTTTTCCAAACCGATTGGATACAGAGTCAATCCCTTGTCGTCGATATGCAATCGCAGGAAGCACTTGTAGTTTTTGTTTTGCAATGAAGAAAAAGCCTCATTGTCATGCCCGCGAAATATCAAATTGCTCAAAAGGAGATAGCACCCCATCAACAATCCGCCACATATTCCAGCCGAAATGACAACCAATTCTAGGAAAAAGGTTACAACATAGGGCACTGAATCTGCCTCAAATTGCAACAAGTGGATATTGATCCGCGCAAAAAGCCAAATGGAAAGGATTACGTTGAGTGCATGTGCCAGACCATGAATGAGGGCTAGCATCCCCATTAGAAAGGGATATCTGCCTTTTCTATCTGAGAATAGATAGAGGCCACCAACCATCATCAGAACCAATGTAGCCGCCATTGGGCTGTATTGCAACGCTTGAAAAGCAGTCGACAGGGCCACTCCAATGTTCTCATAAGTGATCGGAATCGTCGCCAATGTTTGCAACAATGGTTGCGAAGCCAAAGCCACGCTTTCTGTGCCTGCAGGCACGAAATTGGAACTGCTACTTTCCAATAGCCATGCGAATAGAAGATAGGCCATAGCGATCAATAAACAAAACGCCCAATTCTTAATGCCAAAGAGGAGATTTCCCAAGAGAAGGAGTCTGCTCTTGTTTTTGGGCGGAAATGTGGTTTTAAGTTCCAAACTGGATGCTCCCATTGGCAAACTGATCGGCAGATTGTGTGTTGGGTGTAAAAATGCGCCCCCTCCCCCAGCTGTGACACGGTGTTGATCCCGATCGAAACAGTGATACCGTGCATAATGGTGCAAATCTCCTGCGATAACCAATGGACATTTAAGCGATTTGCTCGCTATTGCAGAACCCTTGCCCCCCTGAATGCAAGTCAGAATGAACTGATCGAGGGTTTCATTGAGAGAACTTGATTCTTGCTCACCAGCATATACCCAAGAGGGTTCGCCGACACAAATGATCACTTTTGCATCGTTGGAAACTTGGCAACGAGAAATAGTCTCAAAATAGGTGATCTGTTGCAAATCAAGGCTACGAACCAATTGCACATCAATCGCATATAGCCACCAGTTGTTTGGAAACTTCAGTGCGAAATAGCTTCTGTTTTGATGTGTTTGCAGTTGCCCTATTTTGCTACCTCGACAGAAGATTCTTTCAAATTCATTCAATCCATCATACCAATCATGATTGCCAGGGATCGCGAAGACTGGTTTTGCATGAAGATCAGCATTGGAAAATGCTGTAGCATACAAGTTGAGCATCCGCTGTTGGTAGTCCTTGTGACTTGCCACCGGATAGACTTGGTCGCCCCCCATCACCAATACACTTCCTTGGGTTGTTATTAACGGTTCTGGTCTGGAGACTGCCATTTTCCTTTGCGGCAACAGAAGTTCGTTTTGCGCCAACAAGGTAGCGATGCTATAAGTGGAATCCCATCCATCGCCAATGTCCGCGACGTAGTCTGCCCAAAATCCACTGATGGCATCGGCCTGGTCTGAGAAATCGTGAAATTGGGCTTTGCTCACAGCTGCCATTGCCGCCCGGCGATCTGCATAAGCCCCAAACTGAGACAATACCACCGACTGAATGCCAGTCCTGATTAGTTGCAGGGGATCATACCAGCCGACCATCGGCTTTTTTGTAATCTTTCTTTTCAAACCATAGTCGGAATTCGTACGCATTTAGGATACTCCAATCTTCACAATTTACGCAATTTTTGAAATTGGCTTACCCTTTTATGGTTACATAATTGCTGTCAAATATTGCATTATTTTGGCATGCTAATGGGTGTTCTAGAGTAAGAAAAGAAAACGCCAACCCAACTTCCCTGATGCAATGCACCAAAAGGAAGTCAAGTTGGCAAAGTCAAGAATATAAAAGGCCATTTGGCCAAAATCGTTTTGTCAACCAGGCCTTCTGGCATAGTTGTCCTTACTTTCCCTATCGAGCATATTGGCAGCAACCTGGAAGACTGCTGTAGGCGGCATCTGGCGCGGTTTGCCCTTCTGAATCATAGCCCGTTGCCGCAATTTTGGTCTTGATTTCTTGGAGATTCACTAGCTTTTCATTGTAAACAACAGTCATCTTCTTTGTATCCTGACTCCAATCCGCAGACCTCACTCCCTTGAGGCTCATGGCTGCGGCTTCAATCTTCTTTTCACACATTCCGCAATTCCCAGAAACCCTAAAGGTCGATTCCTTGCCTCCATGCGCTGCATAAGCAGAGAAGGAAAATGTTACGGAAGCCAAAATAAACGTCAATGTCTTTTTCATAAATTCCTTAATTTTTTTGATTTTTTCGCTATTGGGTGCTGCAAATTTTCAATTTATCTACAAAACACCTCCCCTACCCTCCATCACCTTGTATTTCGGGTCCAATATTCGGTGCGACCAATAAAGTAAAACCCTGTGTAACCTCTCACTTTGAGTACACCAGGCGCATTGAATTGAACGTAGCAGGAATAATTCTCTTGGCCATAAGGGTCAAAAATTGTGCCATCTTCCCATTCAGAGTCGCCATCGAAGACCAAATCTTTCAATAAAACATCGCCAACTTTAGGTTTGGAGACCGATCCTCCGTGGCTATGTCCATGTTCAGCGATCTTAGGGTTCGGATTGAGCCAGACAATCTTCCCAAAGAATTTCCCTTGGGATTCATAAATCTCGACCTTCGCATTGTCATCGGCGGTCATCCAAAATCCTATAATGTCACGGGCTTTGGATTGGGCATTGGCTATGGAAACTGATAGCAAAGTGGCCAAAAACATCAACAATGTAGTCCCCTTACTGATGTATGAACGAGATGCATGGATTTCCCGACCCAATGCTGAGCCGCTTTCAGAAATTGACAGCACAACTTGTTTTGAATTCAACATAATTTCTAAGTATTTTGAAGTTTATGAACTGAGTTTTCTTAATGTGGATTCTTCTTTTCCATTTCTTGCAAATACTTCCGCACAGTTTCCCCTGTGACCTGGTGAAATTGCCTTGACAAATGCTGTACGCTGCTGTACCCTAGCCGGGAGGCAACCTCTACCAGCGTACAACCTTCATACAGAAGCAACTCTTTTGCAAGACTGATCCTTTGCTCAATGATATAGTGTTCAATTGTGTGGGCCTCTACCCTTGAAAATACTCGGCTAATATGTGCGTAGGATAGTCCGAGTTGAGACGAAAGGTAATAAGATACATTTAGCCGACTTTTCTGAAATGCATCATCCCTCAGCATCTCAAATACGAGATGCTTCACGCGATGGACCAATTTGCCATTCTTATCTTTGATCCAAACAAATCCATTTTGCCTCAAATGCTCGTCAAGGGATTCGGGCCGTAAATGAAGTGGCTTTTGAATCTTGGCAACACCTGCACTAAACCCTATCAATGAGATCCCCAACTGACCAAAAATGGCTGAAAGCTCATGAGGAAGCTGCTTTGAATTGGTATCTTGGATGCAAACGGTAATCTCTTCCATGAATTTGATTTGAGGAATGAATACACTACAATTCCAACCCAATGCGTTGCATTGAGCAATTGTGGTGAATCATCTCAAATCAAATAGACCTGGAAGCGTACAACTCTAGAAAAGGTGGGAAGGGCTTCGTTTTCAGGGGGTTTGAGGGAGGCGACTTTTTCGTCATTAGAGACCGAAACCAACCTTGGAATTACACAAAATGCGATGATCGGCACTAAAATGAAATTGCCTGTGTCGTTGGGTTCAAAATATGTAGGTGTGGAGAAAAATCGCACAGTATCATCAATGCAGCAGTTTTCAAGGGTTGCGATACCTTCTACCGTTAGCGGAGTCAATTCCTCCGCTGAGACAGTGGACTCTTGTGAAGTGATGACTTCACAGGTGATATCACAGTCTTCTTGAACAGCGAGGGGCAAGGTTTCGGGGTGTACATGGCTAGCCGATGGATCTGAGTGGGGGTGGCGGACATGCCCTCCTCTAGCATGAGTCCTGTGATCCGCTAGGTTGCGATGGTGATGTGCCGTTTCCCTTGCAGCGGGTGCTGTGGATACAGTTGGGTGGCTGTGACAGAGATTGCTACTTGAGCAAGAATTGCCACTTGTCGGCAGCTTGCCGATCAAACACGACATCTCGACGAAATACACCATGCAAAATGGAAGCAACACACATAGGCTGTAAATCGCCCTGCGGCGTTGTCCATCCTTGCGATATGTCTTCTTCGCCTTTTCCACTGAATCAGAGCTTCAAGAATTTGGCGGTTTCTGTACCCTCTGGCGTAGTGAACTTCAAGAAATAGAGTCCTGATTTCAAGCCGTCCAGGTCAAGTTTTCCGTCAGGAGACAGCTTTTTTTCAATCAGGATGCGCCCGTAAGTATCGAGGACTTCAACCCGAAGATGTGACAAGGGCTTACCACCAAGGGCCATGAAGAGATGATCCGATCCAGGATTTGGGTGGAGGCTGATCCTGCTTTTGCTGTTCGAACTAGGCTGAACTGATGTAGAGGGATTAACCACCAAAAACTGCCCCATCATACCGTCGTCCTCATGATGCAACAGGTGACAATGGTACATATAGGGAACCGAATCGTTCGCAAAGGTTTCAAATTGGGTAATGAATCGAAGGGTGTCGTGGGGCCTCACTAAAATTACATCCTTCCATCCGGCATATTCTGGTGGCGGTGGCATTCCATTGATGTCCAAAACAAAGAACTGGATATCGTGAATATGAAAAGGATGCGCAACCTCCGTGGAATTGGTGAGTGTCCAGATTTCCTTGCTGTTGAGCGGAATTGTGATATTGATCGAGTCCATGTCAAAGGGCTCGTCGTTCATGGCAAATGGGCCATCAACCTGTGCCACCTGCCCAAATTGGGCAGTGTCACCATTGAAGTGAAGGCTTCGATGGACATCGACAGCCAACGTATCGAGTGGCGTGACAGCGGCGAAGCTTGTGGGGATGGTCGTGATAGCATTGACTGTTGCCGGCGTAATGTAGAAGCGCACAAGCCTGAAATCGGTACCATTCAAGGGGTTGGAATAGTATCCTTCCCCCATCAGAATCTGGGCAGACCCGACCGTATCTGCACCGATAATGCCGCGTGGCAATTCTGATGCATAGCTGATGAGATCCAGGCTATCACCTACTCCTAGGCTACCAAAGTCCAGCAGTAGCTCAGCACGTTCTCCAGGAGAGATCCGAAGGCGATTTGTGGGATGGGGCTGCGATAGAAGGCCACCATCGGAGGCGATCAGGTGAAAGCTGCGGCTGTCACTGCACCCAATAAGATAGGTTCGGTCGGAGCTACCGTTTAGCAGCCTGAGTCGCACGACCTGATTGGGCACCTGTAAAAAGGGGTTGATCGTGCCATTGACCATCATCACCGAGTCTTCGTGAGTGGCTGTGGCAAACTGATACAGTACATCAAAGGCTTTTGATTGCAGGATGAGAGGGAAATCGTCCACCCCGTATCTCCTCGGAAGGGCATAGGCAGCCTCAACAGCATCTCTCACAATCACCATTCCTGCAAGTCCCCTTGTAACTTGCAACTCAGTCTTGCCTTCGCCATGCGGGTGATACCACATGGTAGATGCTCGGTTGCGCATCCTAAAGGATGGATTCCATGTGTCGCCTGCAGGTATAACTTGATGGGGGCCACCGTCGTTTTCCGGAGCTACATGAAATCCGTGCCAATGCACAGTTGTGGCAGTGTTCAGGTTGTTGGTAACATTCAGCGTGATGCTATCGCCATTCTCTATCAACAACGTTGGCCCCAAAAAATCACCATTGTAGCCGTAAGTTGGAGTGGAAAATCCAGGAAAGAACACCTTTAAACTCGCACCTACCGTCAATTGGAAACTTGTGCCTGAAAGGGTGTCGGGAATGAATAAGGGGTTCTGCCCAATACAAAAGGTGACAGCCGCAAAGGAGAGTGCGGCTGTCAGGATTGTAGAACCCAATTGATAGCTAATCTTCATTGCACCACAGTTAACCGATGGCTGCTCTCAGTTCTGTTCACCCGTGCCTTGACTATATAGGCGCCTGCAGCAATGCCCGCTGTGCTGAAAGTTCTCTCAACCTTCCCCGGAGCAACGACTTCATTCATCAATACCATGACCCTGCGTCCCGTCAAGTCAACCACTTCCACAGCTAGGTTTCCCACCTCAGTCACAAAACAGCTGAAATTGATCAAGTCCTTGGAAGGGTTGGGATAGACAGTAATGCCTTGTTCAAAGGATGTATTGTCGGTGATTCCCGTAGCAGTATTGAGGAATCCACGTATATCGGCGGCC
Organism: Euplotes aediculatus; assembly: GCA_030463445.1. Lineage (NCBI taxonomy): Eukaryota > Ciliophora > Spirotrichea > Euplotida > Euplotidae > Euplotes > Euplotes aediculatus. Next base: position 10,540 of record JAQGFW010017340.1, read on the forward strand.
ATTTGAGTGGTGTCGCTCGTGCTAAACCCCACATAGGGACTTCCGAGCACCGAGTGGCTCGTACCGCCACCCAGGATCACGATGGTAGGCATCCCCATACCACCATAGTAGGCGACTTGCGCGGCCCCGCTGTCCATGGCGATTGTTGAGAACCCGTTATTGTTCACCCAAGCCAGGTTGCTCGCACAGCTGTAAGAATTGTTGAAGCCGATCGAATACCCCTTGATCTTCCCAGGAAACTCAGCCAGAAGATCCGCTTTCATTGCCTCCAGTTTGTTTCCAGCGGTGATGCATGGGCTACAGTTTTGCATGAAAAACTCCAAAATGACTGCATTTCCTGCATCCAAATCAGCAAACAAGTGCTGCATGTTCCCGTTGCAATCCATGCGGTGAAAGTCCATAGCTGTGGACTGTGAATGTCCGCTCAGGGACAAAACGCTTAAGCAGAGGCCCAAAATCGAGCTCGAAATCCAAGTTTTCATAGAGTCTTGATCTTAAATGGCTCTAAAAATACTGCGATTCATGACAAATCCCTCAAACCGTCAAAATTATATAAATTGAGATGTTAACAAAGGGGTAGGCAAAAGCCTGATAGTCATAGAATTCTAATTTTGCGGGTCACACACTGATCATCGGAATAGATTTTGAGCATGTAAAGGCCACTCGGATATATACCAGTCTGAACCTGGATTTCATTGGAATCACATTGCAAAGTCTCCAATACCCTCCCGAGTGCATCTTCCACCTCGATTTGTTGGATCATCGCCTCCGTGGTACTCAAAACGACTCTGGCATAATCCTGAGCGGGATTCGGATACACCAAAACATCCAACTCGGGGTTTCCATTGCAACAGCCCGTCGCCGATTGGGTTACGAGAAACTGCCCCATCATTCCATTGTCTTCATGGCTTAGAATGTGGCAATGGTACATATAGGGCATTGACGGGTCAGCAAAATCTTCTAGTTTCATGATCAAGCGGGCAGAGCCCCCCTGAGGCCCGATCAGTACCACGTCTTTGCGACCTTGAAGATTGGCCGCGGGGCTGGAGCCGTCTATCGACTGAACAAAAAAGTGATTGCCATGAATATGAAACGGATGGGCCATCATGCTTTGGTTGGTGATGTTCCAAATCATGATATCGTCTAGGCTTTTGGTAAAGTTGACGACCCCTTCGTCGTATTGGACGCCATTGATGGTAAAGTTGGTCATGCTCATCATCGGCGAGCCTTGAATCTGGAAGTTCATCGTAGATGCACCAACACTGAGCCAAGGGGAGTTGGCAGTCAGCGTATTGGGAACACTTGTGACTGGGTTGGGGGTAGGTGCTACCACATTGATCTGCAAAAAGTTGAATGTAATGTTGTCTAGCGGACCAATCGGGTTCCCCATCATCGGCGGACCACCTGGGTACCCCGACGGTAGTTCATTACCATATTGCTGGATGTGATAGGAGTTTCCTGATTGTCCGCTGAAGTCCACCAACAGCTCTGCTCGCTCGCCGCTTCCCAAGCGCAAGCGGGTGAGAGGGACGGGCGCGTCAAGCAATCCCGCATCGCTCGCGATTTGATGGAATGTGCGTCCATCGTCAAATCCAAATTGCAATACACGATGGCTGCTGGCATTGAGCACGCGCAGACGCACGACTTGGGCGGGGACATTGACCATCGGGTTCACGGTGCCGTTGACCATCGAGGTATTGTCGAGTTCGTCATCAATGATGATTTGCTTCGTATTGTTGTCAAAGGTCTGAAACTGGCAGATGAGCGGAATGTCATCGACACCGTATGCACGTGGCAAGTTCAGCGATGCCTCGATGCTGTCACGCACGATGATCAATCCTGCTGCACCCTTAACGACTTGATCCATCGTTTTTCCATGCAAGTGTGGATGATACCAGTAGGTCGCTGCATTGTCCATCACCGTGAAGCTGGGCGACCAAGTATCACTGGCCATGATCGGGTTGTGGGGACTGCCATCATTCATCGGGGCCACATGCAAGCCATGCCAGTGTGTGGTCGTGGTATCTGTGAGCGCGTTGGTGACGTGCATGTTCACATTCTGGCCTTTGTTCAGGATGATCGTGGGGCCGAGATAGCTGCCATTGTAGGCGATAGTCGTAGTGTTAAAGCCTGGATAAAACTGTTTACTGCTATCGGCGATGCTCACGTAGATGTCTGATCCTGATAAGGTATCGGGTATCGGGATCAAATTTTGAGCATTGACGGTGGCAAAAACCGCAAGAAGTGAAGTAAAAACGATTTCTTTAGTACCCATATTCTATGTCTTTCGCGTTTGATGAATCAACCTAGTCGCAATATAGGTAAGTACACTCAAGGAATAGAGTAACTTTGGTTACACAGGCAGAATTCATTTCGACATATTTGAATCGATTTCTGAGCGTCACCGGAAAGTGGGAACACTGCTATAGGTGGACCCTGTAGCTTAAGAGGCTATTCCCATCATGAATATGCAAACATTTGAAAGCCGAATACCTATCGGTTTCAAGCCTCGGTCGGCTTCTATTGGCACTGAATTTCCTATTTCGCAATGATGATCCTTTGTGCATAGACTTGGCCATGTTCATCGATTGCCTGAATCGTATAAATTCCATTCGCCCATTGGTCGCATTTCAGGTCAATCAAATCTTGAAGGTTGCTCCGGGTGAAAACGACCCTTCCACCCTCATCCAGCACCACGACAGTGAACATGGCCTTCGTAGGTGGGGCAACAGTGAAGCCATTTGCCGCCGGATTGGGATAGAGCTGCATGAGGGCCGTTTTCCGAGGGATCTCAACCGACGAAGTGATTCCCGACCCCACCTTAATGATCTTTGATTGAGATGGAATATCATCCACCATGGCTATCAAATGGTAATAGCCATCCAGCACTTTCAAGGAATCCATTGGAATATCAGCTACAATCGAATTCCCTACTTGCGTAAATGTCAGTTCCACAAAGCGGTTGTTGCCGCAGTTCATGAAATGCGACAATGAAGGGGAAGACATCAGTATCACGGCAGTCACAGAATCCGTATTTATCACGTCAAAATTGATTTGATTCCCTCTGCTATAATTGGTGGAACTAAGGTTATGAATTTCTGGCCGAACTCCGCGAAAAAGGTAGGGCGGCTGGTAAGCTTCTACGACACTCAATGGCGGTTCATTTCCAGGTTGACCTTCACCACCCACAATGACAACCCTGCCATCTGGAACCAGCATCGCAAGACTGTGGTACTCCCGTTGATAGGCCATGTGTGCCAGCCGACGCCACTGATCCGTATAGGGGTTGTATAGATCTACCAAATTCATGTATCCCCACTGATTGGTAGGCGTGGGGTCGTTGTCATCTTCTTTTTCTCCCGCCAATACCAAAATATTCTTCGTCGGCAGCAGCACCGCTTCAGGACGGGACCTTGTGGGAGAAAAGTTCACTCCCAGTGTCCAAATGTCATTCGCGGGATCGTATTTCTCAATAAAGTTGCCAGGCATTCCGGGAGTTGGTGATTTGTACCCGACTGCCACCACATTGCCCTCAGGCAATAGGATCAGTTCATGATCAGCATGGTCACCATTGGCCATGCGGTTCCCTTGAACAAAATCATCGCAAGCATCCCATTGCCCACTGGAAGCATCGAAGAGTTGGGGAGGGCGGTGGGTCATCAGTACCTTGCCATCGTAAAGCATTATGATGGGAGATAGTTCCTGCGGAATTGCAGTGGTATCCACCGATTGAGAAGCGCCCGTGGATGGGTCATAGACTTCAGTAGTGTTCACACGTTGGGGATTGTTTTGATTGCCGCCCCCCGTAATGAGCAATTTTCCGTTGGCGAGGCGGGTAATGGTGGGATACCACCGATAGCCGAGCATGTCGGGCTTGGCAGTCCATGTATTTGTAACATAGTTGTAGGTCTTTACCCTGCGGGTTCCAGGGCCATAAACTGCCTGATCGGTGCCACCGACCAAGATCACCTCGCCATTGGGCAAAAGGACAGGTGCGGCACATCCCTGTATCACATTGTCTCCCTGCGCAGACATGGTGTCATTTGTCTCTGGATCAAACATGAACGGATCTTTTGTATCATGACAATAAAAGAGCTTCCCGTTGGGCAAGAGAATACCCAAATCAGTGCCGCCCAGTGGCTCTGGGGCTTGTACGATTACATCCCACTGACCCAGATGCGACTCCGGGGCCAAATCAAAATTGATAGTAGCATTTCCAGATACGGTAATGGCTTGCTGCACATAGGCTTTGGAAAGTGAGGCAACTCCCAGGCTATATTGTCCCGAAGGGATACCTGTAAAACTATATTGGCCCGCCCCGTTTACTCTTGTCTCCCTGAAAAATGAGGTGTCAGAATTGAAAATGGTGATGCGTGCACCGACCATCCACTGTGTAAACGGGAGGTCTCGTACACCTCCGTTGAGGGCATATTGGCCCCACGACAGCACGTACGTCAGCAGCAAAGCAAGCAGTCCCATTACCTTTCTCATAACCCAATGATTGAAATTTCTAATTCTGAAACCGATTTTACAACCGAAATGTGACACCCAGACTGGGTATCCGAATATACAGTTGAATGCAGCGCAATGCAAAAAGGTCATAATTATATAATATGCCTATCGATAACCTTGCCAGTAGAGAAGATCATTGGTTCCAGTGGTAAGTTGCGGCGACAATCAGCCTGTCATACAGGCGGGAGCCAAAGTATCTTCTGTTGAGCTTGTAGCAGAACTCGCTCAGGTAGTTTTGCAGGTACCTTTCCGAGATGCCGAAGTAGGTTCACTTCAACGATGCCTTGGCGTTGCTGATCGCGGTGTGGACCCACGGGAGCGCCTTGCTTCCCTCCCTGCCGGGCAGGGTCTTCGCGTCTATCTTTTTCACCAGCTTGTGCAACCCCCTGTGACTCTTCGAGTTGTCCGTCCTTAGCCCTGCCTCTGGCAGCACACTGCTCTTGGCCTGAGTATCGATCGTCGGTGCCATTAGGTCCTCGATGGTCAGCATCTTGAAGAACCCGCACTTGAACCGCTTGCGCCCTGGCTTGGGCGACGGCACAGGCGTGGAGCCGATAGCTATCGGCTCGGCCATGACGACCACCTTGGCCTTGCGTTGCGAACCCGCCCCCCGCTTCAGGGACTCGCCCTCCTCCAGGGCAGTATTCACGGGGAAAAACCCCTCGTCCAGCTCAATTTCGCCCGAAAGCATGTGCTTCTCGTCCCGGTTGGCCATCGCCAGGCGGAGCTTCTGCATCATCAGCCAGATCGGCTCATAGTAGTCGTGGCCTATCTGCCGCAGTACCTCCAGCGCGGAGATGTTCCGCTTGGTGGCAGTCATCAGGTGCATCGCCACGTACCAGAACAGGAACGGCAACTTGCTGTTTTACATCACCGTGCCGCTACGGAGCGACATTCGCCGATGGCACCGCCTGCATTCGTACATCGCCTTGAATTTCAGCCACCAGGGCTCCTCGCCGCAGCAACCCTTGCACACAACCCCCTCACGGTCACGCACTTCCTTGAAATGACCCCTACAGGCATCCTCGGAGGGGAACTTCTTGTAAAAATAGAGTAGTTTCATCTCATTCTTGAGTTTGATCAAGCTCGAAGCAGACTTTGACACCTCACGTCAAAAACTACTGGCAAAGTGCCCGATATGCATCTTATATAATTCAAGCATTTTGGGGCGTAACCGTTGACTATTTGCACCGGGCAAGTATATTGTTTGGTGGAAAATTTTGATCCTTAATTTAGTCATCGGAAAATTCATGAGAAAAGCACTGTCTTTACTTGCACTCTTGTCTATCCTTCTATTTGCAACGCAGGCAAGTGCCCAAAGTGGCTGCCATGCGTCGTTCGGCGTACATCACTCACCACATAGCCTTACTGTTCACTTTTCAGATGTATCCACAAGTGGGCATGCTATTACGTCGTGGCAATGGGATTTTGGCGATGGTCATACCTCAACAGTCCAAAATCCCACTCATACCTATGCCCATCTTGGCGTTTATACCGTCTGCCTCACGATTCACGACAATAATGGATGCTCCCATACATCATGTCACCAAATACACGTAAATAGCCATTACTCAATTGGCCATCATCATCCAGTGGCACATCATCCTTCTCATGCGCGCATTAAGCATGGAGAAGAGGTGATGATGAATGTAAAGCAGGTACGAGAACAATAATTTTGTGCTTGTCCTAATCCATCCTTTCCCGTGAAAAAAAATGATAAGAGGAGCTTTGGAATTTTCAAGGCTCCTCTTATCGCTTTTGGGGTGCAAATCTCTCCCGAGAACGGAATTCTTCGAAAAGTCGTCTCAGGTCGGGAGTCCGCAGCAGATTGACTTATCGGTATTCGTAAAGGCGAGCTACCAAATTGAAGTTGTCAAGCCTGCGAGATATAGGCTTTTCGGCACCATATTTTCAGTATGGCATTCTGCAATCGCGCACTCAGGTTGTCGATCGTCACTACAGCGCCTGTACAAGGCTTTCCACGCCTAATGTTAATTCCTTCAGCCTCTCGCACCTTGCAAAGCCGCAACGCAGGATTCGAGCCCCTTTTACCGGCCTTGCCAATTGAGTAGTTTGTTTGAGAGATCCCCGGTTGCGGCATTAATTCAATGTCCATGCCCCTGCATTGCTCCGAATCCATTTTGGAAGATGAATTCACTGCTGAGGAGATAGGCCCCGGAGATGGCAATCTCGTCGCCTTTCTGGATGCCATTTTTGATTTCCGTGAATTCATCGGTCTCCAAACCAGTTTCCACCATGGCGTTCTTGAATTGGTTTGGTCCCACCTTTACCCATACCGAGGCCCCTTTTGCGTCCTGAACAATGGCATTTGTGGGCAATGCCATCCTCAAGACGTTGTTTTTCAGCACTGTGATAGTTGCCAGCATTCCGGGCTTCAATTCGTCCTGCCGGTTGTCGAATTCAATTCGTACAAGATTGATTTTGGAGGAGGGATTCAATTCTGGGTTGACAAATACGATTTTGCCTTCCGTTTTCAAGCCTGGTATTTCCGGAAATGTGAGGGTTGCCGTCATGGTTTCCTGAATTTCAGACAGGTCGTCTGAATATACTTGCGCTTCAATCCAGAGCGAGGAAAGGTCGGCAAGCTCGAATATTTTTCCCCCTTCCATCGCGTATTCCCCCTCTTTGATTGCGATGGAAGTCAAAACGCCTGCAGTCGGGCTGTGTATGTCAAACACATCGGGCACAGTGCCAGAATTTTTGATCGTTGCGATTTGAGCTGATGTCAAGCCATTCAGAATCAGTTTGTTTTCAGCGCTATGGATGATTTTATCGAGGTCGGAATTGTTTGCACCAAAGGAGTTCTTTTTTTGAAGCGTCATCGCAAGCTCCTTTGCGGCAAGGGTGAGGTCTTCGCTGTAAATCCTATAAATAGGTTGCCCCTTGCGAATGAATTCTCCTTCATTCTTAAAATAGAGACTTTCTATGCGGCCCATTACCTTGGAGCTGATCGTCACCAATGAGTTTTGATTGAGGGTCACGGTCCCTGTAAGCTGGAATTCTTCTCCTAATTCCTGCATGCGTGCCGTATCGGTCACAATATTTCCCAACTGCACCTGCAAGTCACTGAGGTGGAGTTCATTGGGATTCATGGTCATTTCCTTCATCTTAGGTGGTTGGTCCTTCACTCCGCAGGCACAAATAAAGGTGATCAACCCCAACCATAACGTTTGCCTATTCATTTTTTCCTCCCTTCAATTTGATAAAGCCTTCACTGTCCATGAGGAGCTGGGCATTCTCCGCAATTTCATCGGACTCGGTGAGTCCAGCAAGGATTTTTACCCAACCGTCTGTTTCAAGGCCCCTTTGCACATGCTTGGCCTTGAAGATTGCGTTTTCCTTGACCATCACGACATCCTGAACGCCAAGGTTGATCAAGGCGGTGGACGGTACAAAAAGTCCTCGCTCCGTGTTTGCCTCGATCGTTGCCCTCACAAGGGTGCCAATCTTGAGTTGTCGGTCAGGATTGCCTAGGTAAACTCTTGCCGTAATGGTGGAATTTCCTGCCCTCAATACGGGTTCAATGAAATCGATCTCCGCTTCAATACCCGGTGGGTTTATGCCATCAAAATCCAAAACGACTTTCTGACCCAAGCTGATTTTCCCGGCATCGGCGGGATAAATATTCAGCAGCACCCACACCTTTTGCGTGTCGTAAATATTGAAAATGGTTTGCCCTTTCTGAAAATACATGCCCTCCCTTACCGTGAGTGCTCGTGGTTCAGCGGCATCCATGGAACTCATGTTTTCGGGCGAGGCTTTTTGCTCTCCTCTGGCAAGTTCATGCAAGTGGCCCGAATAGGGACTGTAAATGGGAATCGATGCAAGTGGCCTTCGGGATTTTTTGAGAGATTGGACCTGATCCCCTCCAAGGCCCTGCAAAACGAGGCGCTTTTCCGCAGCAGCAATAATCGCGAGATTCACTGAGTCGTTTTTAAGCAGGTAAATGAAATTTTCCTGCTCCGTGAGCAGGTCCTTGCTGTAAATGTCCGCTAGGTGCTGGCCCTTTTCGATGGGCTGGTAGCGGTATCGGACATAAAGTTTGTCGATCCTTCCCGTCACCTTGGCGGCAACAGTATTGATTTGCCGGAGGTCATATCCTACAGTGCCTGTGGCAAGGAGTTTCAGGGGCATGTCCATCTGCTGCGGACGAAGGGTCTTTACGGTGCTGAGAACATACATATTGGTGGGCTGGAGTAGGAGTGGCAGACCTTCGACGTCATGCCCCCCGCCGAGTTCGGACTTCTCAGCGAGTGCCATGCCACAAATAGGACACGATCCCGGCTGATCCTTCATGACTTGCGGATGCATAGGGCAAGAATAGATTCTTTTATGCCCTTCTCCAGATTCCCGATCTTGGTCTGTCTTCCCACAAGAAATGAAACCAATTCCTGCGAGGATGGCCAATAACATCACTAGGAGCTGTACTTGCACTTTCATCACCTGATCTCCAATTGTTTTTCAAATTCCACTTGCAAGGAAAGCAATTCCATGAGTTGATCCAGGTAATTCAGTTGCACCATTTTGAGGTTTTGCCAGGCATCGAGCACCATAAACAGTTCTTCCGTATTTTGTTCATAAGCGAGCATCGCAATGTCGTAATTCCTTTTCATGGCTGGAATAATCGCGTTTTCGTTTAAATCCAATTGTTGCTTTTTGCTGATTAATCGACTTTTAAGCGATACCGCTTGGCCTGCAACTTGATTGAGCAATCCTTGTTCCTGAATCCTGATGGCATCCAACTCAAAGCTTAGTCCATTGACATTGGCTTTGTACATTTTGGAGGACCAAGGTACAATCGGGATCGTGACCATTGCCATGAGGCTGAATTGCTGTGGCTGCGCACCAAATGCAAACATGTGATCGTATTTGATCGCGAAATCTGGGAGACCCTTGGATCGCTCATATCGTTGCTGGGCTTGCACCATAATCCGCGACTTTTCCAAGACTCGAAAATCACTTCGATTTGCTTCTATCACCGTAGAATCGATGCTTTCGTTTTCATACGATGGAAATGCGAGCATGGTATCAATGTCAAAAACGAATTCTTTGTCTCGGTTCATGAGGGTATTCAATTCAATCCTTTTCTGGTTGGATTCTTGCACAGCCATGATTTTCATGTTTTGGATGTCCCCCAACATGGCCTTGGCCTTGTAAAATGCGTTCAGTTTGTCCATGCCATAAGTATAGCGGAGCTCGGTAGATTGGATCATATAGGTGAGCAAGTTTTCGCTGTCAACCAATACTTTCAACTTGCGTTTCATGACCAGCCATTCAAAGTAGCGCATTTTGGCCATGGCAAAAAGTTCATTGCGCATCACCTTTTTCATTTCTGCATCCACCGCAGACATGCTTTGCATATAGGTGGCATTGGCATTGAGCTTTGCGGGATTCATGATCATTTGCTGCGCAGAAACCATGAATGCGCCCATGCCGAGGAATCCGGTATTGCCTTCGGGCTTCCACATCATAGGGTTGTAGGGGGTCATCCAAAGCCCAGCCCCAACCTGCGGCGGATCAAGGGACTTGGCACCTTCGGCATAGGCATCCATCGCCCGGACCACTGCATCGTACTTTATTAGCTCAGGATTTTGAGTCTCAATTGTAAAGAGGACGGTGTCAAGCGACCAAACCTGGGCCTGCACCTGATCCAAAAACATAAAAAGGGACAGGAAACAACCCATTTCCAAAATCCACTTGCCGTAAAGTCGCTTTTTGTTATTCATTTTCAAATTCTTTCACCAAAACTCTCCCATTTTTTTTCAGCTCACGCTCCCGTACGATTGCATACAACACAGGTAGCACGATCAATACAAACAGCGTTGAGGTGATCAACCCAAATACGAATGGGATCGTAATCGGCTTCATCACATCACTTCCTGTCCCAGTTGCAAGAAGCACAGGTATCAAGCCGATGATATCCACCAAGACGGTCATGAGCTTGGGCCTCAGGCGCAGTGCAGCTCCGTCATAAATGGCCTCTTCAATGTCTTTGCTGGTGGTCGCTTTACCTTCACTTTTGCATTTACTTGTTTTGATAAAGAGGGAATTGTTGAGGTACACGAGCATGAGCACGCCCGTTTCTACAGCCACTCCAAACAATGCGATAAAGCCCACTGCGACTGCGACCGAGAAATTGACATTGAAAAAATACATGGAATAAGCACCTCCCACAAGCGCGACGGGAACGGAGGAAAGCACAATCAGCACTTCTCTGAAGCTGTGAAATGTAAAATAAAGGATGGCAATAATGATCACAAGCACCATGGGAATGATTATCATCAACCGATTTTGTGCCCTCACCTGGTTCTCATATTGGCCGCTCCATTCGAGGTAATAGCCCTTGGGAAGTTTGGTCATGGCATTTTCCAAACGCTTTTTTGCATCAGATACCGTGCTGCCCATGTCGCGTCCTCTTATATTGAACAACAGCGTGCCACGCAACATTGCATTTTCAGAGTTGATCATGGGTGGCCCTTCGGTAATTGCAATATCAGCCACTGCAGAAAGTGGCACTGGGCCAAAATCCATCGTTTGGAGTTGCAAGTTCTTGATTTTGATGAGCTTGTCCCGGTAATCTTGCGCAAACCTGACATTGACTGTGAACCGCTGCCGGCCCTCGATGGTGGTGGTCGCATTCATCCCTCCCAATGCCGTCTCAATGAACATGTTCACTTCATCGACAGAGAGGCCATACCTACCTATTTCTTCTTTCTTGATTTTGATGTCGATGTATTTCCCGCCCGTGATGGGTTCCACATACAAATCAGCGACTCCTTCTAGTCCCTCCAATTCCTTTCTGAATTGCTGTGCGAGAACGTTGATCGTGTCTAGGTTTTGGCCATAGATTTTGACCCCCACGTCTGTGCGAATGCCAGTGGAAAGCATATTGATGCGGTTGATGATGGGCTGAGTCCACCCATTGATGACACCAGGGATCTGGATCTTTGAATTCAATGCGGCAATGATGGAATCCTTAGTCCACCCCTTGCGCCACTCAGCGTTGGGCTTGAGCAGCACGATCGTTTCAATCATGCTCACAGGGGCATTGTCGGTTGCTGTGCTGGCACGACCGGCCTTGCCCAGCACGTTTTGCACCTCGGGGACCGTCATGATCAGTTTGTCTTGGACTTGCAAGATGCGCTTGATTTCAGAATTGGAAATATCGGGCATCGTGACGGGCATAAACAAAATCGAACCTTCGTCCAGTGGCGGCATAAATTCTGTACCGAGATTGAGGACCAATGGGACGCTTCCTGCGACGAGGAGGAAACTGAGTAGGATTGTGGCTTTTTTCCAGCGCAGGCATAGCAGGATGACAGGCTTGTAAAGCCAAAGGAAAAACCTGGAAACTGGATGTTTGCTTTCGGGTCTGACTTTTCCCTTGAGCAAAATAGTCATCAACACGGGCACCAAAAATATTGCGACTAGTGCGGACCCGATCATCGCAAAGCTTTTGGTGAGCACCAATGGCGCAAAAAGTTTATGTTCCTGCCCAGTAAGAAACAAGATCGGGCTGAAGGACACCAAGGTTACCAGTATGGAATTGAACACTGCCTTCCCGATGAGCCTGGAAGAATCTGCAATTCGCTTTTCTCTTTCTTCGTTCGTCATGCGGTTTCGCCCTCCTCGCTGATGGATTTCATTGCATTTTCTACCATTACAATTCCTGCATCCACCAAATCGCCCACTGCAAGGGCGACTCCAGCGAGCGACATAATATTGGAGGTGATTCCAAACCAACTCATCAATATAAACGCAATCAGGACGGAGATGGGAATCGTGATAACTACTATCAGGGAACTCCTTACATGCAGCAAAAAGATGAATAGCACGATAGCCACAATGATGATTTCCTCGATCAGGGATTCTGAAAGGGTGGCCAGTGTGGCCTCGATCAAATCGGAACGGTCATAAGCAATCTTGAATTTCACGCCGTCGGGGAGGCCCTTTTCCACTTCAGGGAGCGCCTCCTTCACGCGGTCGATGACATCCTTGGCATTTTCGCCGTAGCGCATGATCACGATGCCGCCGACCTTTTCGCCCAGACCATTTTCGTCCACTATCCCCAGCCGCAATTCGCCACCCATTTGTACTCTGCCCACGTCTTTTATGCGGATCGGGAGGGAATTGATGGTCTTGAGCGGAATGTTTTCGATTTCCTTGATGTCCTTGATATATCCCAAACCCCTGATGATGTACCCGATGTCGGATTGCTCAAATTTTCTGCCGCCCACATCGTTGTTGTTGGCTTTGATTTTGTTGGCTACATCCATTAAGGGGATATTGTAATAGCGGAGTTTGTGGGGATCCACCACCACTTGGTATTGTTTTTGAAATCCACCGAAGGATGCTACTTCACTCACGCCTTGCACTTTTTGCAGCGCAAAACGCACATACCAATCTTGCAATGCGCGCAATTCGCCGAGGTCATAACCAGGTGCGTCGAGCGTGTACCAAAACACATGTCCAAGGCCCGTGCCATCGGGTCCAAGTGTGGGCGTCACATCCTCTGGCAGTAGCCTTTGTGCATAATTCAGGCGCTCCAACACGCGTGTGCGTGCCCAATAAATCTCCGCATCGTCATCAAAAAGTACAAAAACGAAACTCATGCCAAACATGCTGCTTGCGCGAATGGCCCTTACCTTGGGAATCCCTTGCAAGTTGCTTACCAGGGGATAGGTGATCTGGTCTTCGATGATTTGGGGGTTGCGGCCCATCCACTCCGTGAATATGATGACTTGGTTTTCAGAGAGGTCAGGAATGGCATCCACGGGGGTATTTTTCACTGCATAAATGCCATACAACGTGATTCCCGCTGCAATGAGGAGCACGATTACGCGGCTTTTGAGAGCCCAGGTGATGAGGTATTTAATCATATGCTTCGCATTTAACCTATTGCTTTAAGGGTGCATCACCATGTTTAAAGTGCTTCTTGGTATCCTTCAACATGCTTTTCACACACCAAACAGCATACCTTCGACCGAGTAAGAAGGCATATAGATTTCCTTTGGGCTTGGTATAGAGTATTCCCAGCTCTACCTTTGTTGATCCATCGTTTGCAGGAACAAGGAAAAGAAACATTCGAAACCAGTCGATCACTATCATTTCTGCTTCACCAAATGTTCCCCATATTTTCTCCTCGTCCTCGATCCATTTTGTGACTTCCACAGAGAAGTCCATTTTCATCCCCAGCACCTTTCCTGCCCATTGGTACTGGGTTCCAAGACCCGTATGGTGGTCGGTGAGCCATCTTAACTCCAGCTTGGTTCCCATCATCTGAGCATTGTTTTTTGTCATGTGCTTCCCTGTGTTTCGGATATCATCCATGAAGGAAAAGACTTTTTCGGGGGTACCTTGCATCGTCTTCTCCCTGATGAAACATTTGATTTTTTTACCATCCAATTGATGCGCTTCATTGGGGTAGGGAACTGGCATTTGTGAGAATGCTGTCCCTCCAAAAAGACAGGAGACAAAAAATGAACTTAGCATGATGGGATGCCTCCACATGTTGATTTTCATTTCCCGATGATCTTAATTGTTTTTGCAATTTGAATGATGAGTGTTCCCACCGCAGCCGCTCCAATGGAAATTAGCAAATCGTAAAGCGACATCGGTAAGATGGATAGTACATTTCGCAGCGGTGCGATGAGATAGGCACCCAGAAGAATGAGGAGACAACATGCGATGGCAGCCCATACATATTTGTTCCTAAACACCTCTGACTTGAAGAAATTTGTGCCAGACTGCCCCATGTTAAAAACATGAAACAATTGGGAAAAGATGAGGGTGAAGAAAAGGATATTGTTACAGAGTTCTGGGTTCCAGGTCTCTGTATTGTGAAGCAAAATATGACTCAGGAAGACGGCACCAATGCTCGTGGCAGAAATGATTAATGCATAAAAACCAATGGAGAGCCAACGCTGGGAATTGATGATTGGTTCCTCGGCACGAATCGGATCCCTTTTCATGATGTCGGGATTCCCCATTGTCACGCCAAGCGCAAGGGCGGGTAACACATCTGTGATGAGGTTGATGAACAGAATCTGAATGGGAAACAGCTGGAAATGGAGGTTGAAGACAGCCGTTGCCGAAACGACGATCAACTCGCTGAGATTGCAGGAAAGCAGGTAGATGATGAACTTTCGAATGTTTTCGGCAATGATCCTCCCCTGTCGTATGGCTTTGACGATGGATGTGAAGGAATCGTCCTTGAGCACCATGTCTGCAACATCTTGCGCGACTTGCGTACCAGATTTACCCATGGCGATTCCAATGTCTGCCTTTTTCAGGGCAGGTGCATCGTTTACCCCATCACCCGTCATTCCGACGACGTTTCCTTGGGCTTGCAGCAAGGTAACAAGGTCGAGTTTTTGCTTCGGACTGACGCGGGCAAATATCCGTGTATTTGCCCATCGGGTCTTCTCCTTTTTGGTAAGACCTTCCTGATCATGCATCTCTTTTCCAGTGATTACCTCAGCGGAATCGGCATCTGCGATTTCCATTTGCAGCGCAATATTTTTTGCGGCAGCGGGGTGGTCTCCCGTGATCATGATGACGGTGATGCCTGCAAGGTGGCATTCGCGTATCGCGGCATTTACTTCAGGCCTTGGCGGATCGTTTAGGCCCACTAAACCTATAAATACCAAATCAGAAGTAAGCTTGGTTTCCGATGAAGTGGCATCCTTGTAGGCTACAGCAATCACGCGCAAACCAGAGGCAGAAAGCATCTCCGATTGTTGCAGCCATTGATTGCGGGTGCTTTCGTCCATTGGTTTTTCACCTATCGGTTCCAGGTTGCGGTCACATAACTTTAGGATTTCTTCGGTTGCCCCTTTTGCAAATACGACGAATTGCCTCCCTGATGGATGCAAGGTAGCCATGACCTTTGTTTCCGAGGAAAAGGGCTCCTCTTTTATTTTGGGGTGGTCTTTTCGCAGTTGCCCAATGTCTGCCCCTTCTTTCACTGCAAAATTTAGCAATCCAGTCTCCAATGGATCGCCGATTTCAGTGGTTTTTCCCTTTCTCAATACAAGGTCGGCTGTGCTGCAATGGACCGCAGCCATTTGGATCAATTCAGCAATCTTCTTGGCATCGACATCAGCACCATCCATTGAAGTATAGATGCCTGCGACCTCGATTTTGTTTTGCGTGAGTGTGCCGGTTTTGTCTGTACAAATCACGTTGGTTCCACCGAGGGTTTCCACAGCGGAGAGTTTTTTCACGATCACCTTTTGTTTCGCCATTTTTATCATTCCCTGTGCCAGTGCCATAGTCGCAACAATGGGTAGGCCCTCAGGAATCGCTGCGACTGCCAATGCAATCGCGGTTTGTAGCATTTCCAATGGATTCTTGCCATTGATTAAGCCAGCCACGAATATCAATACCAGCAAACCAACGGTGACAAGAATGAGAATCTTGCTGAAACTTTGGAGTTTTTTTTCCAAGGGTGTCACTGCTTGGTCTGCTGAATGCACCATGCTTGCGATCCTTCCCAATTCAGTGCGCATCGCTGTGGCTGTTATGACGATCCAAGCATTTCCCTTTACAATAAATGTCCCTTTGAAGATCATGTTTTTGCGGTCGGCAAGCGCCGCATCTGCTGGTGCAATCCTTTCATCCTTGTCGCTAGGAATTGATTCCCCAGTCAGGGCGGATTCATTCACAAGCAGTTGGTTGCTCTTGAAAATGCGGCCATCAGCCGGTACCATGTCGCCTGCATCCAGAAATACAATATCGCCTGGCACGATTCCCGTAGCGTCGATTTCCCCAAGTTTCCCGTCGCGCATCACTTTTGCAAGCAATACCGTCAGCTTTTTGAGCGCATTCATCGAGCGGCCCGCTTGGTACTCCATGTAAAAACCAATTGCGGAATTGATGAGTATGACGACCAAGATTGCACCACCATCCAACCATTCCTTAAAATAAAATGACAATCCCGCTGCGACCACGAGCAAGTACACAATAGGGCTTTTGAACTGGGCAATGAAAATCAGAAAAGCGCTACGTTGTTTTGAGTTGTCGATATTGTTCAAGCCAAATTGTGCAACCCTTGCTTCTGCTTCCTTTGAAGTGAGTCCTTTCTCCAAATCCGATTTCAGCATCACAGCCACTGCTGCTGCTTCCATCTCATGATAAGCGGCGTTTTTCTTAGTGTTTTCCATCGTGAATTAGCTTTTGGCACAAAACATGAGCCTCATCTAGGATCACTTTTTTTCTTTCAGTAGCGATTCCAAGATGGTCCAAATGATATTCATTCTGGCAAATTTCTCTGCAAAGCACAACATTGTGATCCAATAGCTTTCTTTTTTCCTCTGCGGTCAGCGAGGTAAGACTTGTCACGGGGTGGAGCCCAAATTCATCGATCAGATCCTTCAAGCTGCCTTCTGAAGGATAATTCCAACCTAGCAAGTTCAATCCCACACATGTCCCGTACTGAATCGCATCCACTGTGAATTTAGTATTGGTCACCACCCATCCCTGGTGAAATTTGCCAGCATGGCCATCTAATTTCACCCATTGCGATTCAACATCCTTGAACCGCGATTGAATATAGAGCGGAATTTTCACATCGCAAACCACGCCTTGTCGGTTGTGATATTTGCACTCCACCATGAAATGTTGGTCGTTTTTCAATGCGACGACGTCGATCTCATGTTTTACGCAGCCACCTTGCACCATTACACCTACCTTCACATCAAATCCCTGGCAACGCAGGATCTCCGCGACGAAACGCTCAAACGGATAACCCGATGGTCCAAGTTCCATGATGGCGCGTTTCAATTGGTACCTTGCTGCTAGGTGCGGGGAGGTATCTTTCAGCAGGGCAAATCCCATCTTGTAGATTTTTTTGGTGGTAATGCCAGAGTACACTTTGCTGTAGAGTTCATCTACAATGGCATCCACTCGCTCGACAGATGCACCTGATCGGCGCAAAGATGCACGTAGTTTTTGATCAGAAAAATTAGCTTTTTCTCCAGATGCTTTCGTGATCCATAGATCTCCTATATTTTTCTTCATCGCCATCTTTTGAGTGAAAATTGGGTGATTTTGCAGCATGCTTACATTTTCGCCCTTACCTGTTCCAATCTATTCGTCCTCCAACCGATAAGATTGGAAGGTTGGACAAATTTCGAGTTCTTGCCGACCAAAAGATTGATCAAGTTTGTCGGAAGACATGACATTAGTCATTTTCTTAGAGCTAGATTCCAACACTGCGGCTTCCAAACTGCTTAAGCGATCAAAATTGTATTTTCAAATGTTCTAAATTGCTTTGCATTCTCGCAGATTGCGTTGATCATATCGTGCACCATAAACGGAGCACCTGCTTTTTTCTTCGACAATCAACGTTCTCATTTGCAAGATACCGATTTGGCCTTCACGTTTTCCAAACTTCCAAAAAGATAAGCTATCTGCAATCCGGACAAATAGTTTTGGCCACTCATTCCATTGGCAGCCAGATTTCCTGAAAAAAGTTGCTGCGCTCCAATTGTTGCAAACAATTGAAATTGGAGCAGGCTACGTTGTAAATGAACGTTGTCGCCAACACCCAAAAACATTCCGAAATCTACTTTCTTGATGTCACTCGCGATACTTTCATTCCCTGTGTCAAATACTCTATTTGCGGAAAGTAGAGTCTGCTGCGTTAGTCCCAAATTGAGGAAGAACTGCTGATCACTGAACATTTTTTTTGTACGTAATGCAGCCCCTCCAATCACGCCCAAATAGTTGAGACGGTATCGAGGCTTGAAGTCGTCAATGTATTCTTTGAATAGAGCTCCATGCTCCTGAAATCCCATTTGGAGAAATAGAGCCCACTTATCTGAAAAGGAATATTCGGCACGTAGGCCTGCCCCCATGCTCATTTTCAAGCTCATTTTGCCTACAATTGGAGTCCCATCATTGATTTCCGACATTGGTCGATTGCTCAAAATTGTAGAAGCTCCAATTGAATAGATGGGACCCAAACTAAACTTTGATTGCGCCCCGAGGTTCAAAATAAGAAATAGGAAGACGAGGATGATGAGTATATGCTTCATAAGGTCAAGGGTCAAACGACTTCCACCTGCAACATCATGCCATCGTCTTCGTGTTCCAAATTATGGCAGTGGAGCATGAATTTTCCTTTGTGCATGCCAAAAGTCACAATCACACGTACTTTTTCAAGAGGTAATACCAATATCGTATCTTTCCAACCATTTTCGGTGGCTATTTTCACATTCCTCCCCCCGGTACGATCCAACACCTGAAACTGCACGGCATGCATGTGCATAGGATGTGGCTCATCACCAGTGGAATTGTCAAATACCCAAATTTCGGTCGTTCCTGCCTGGATGGTTTCATCTACACGGCTTTCATCATAAACTTTATTGTTGATGCGGTGCATTCCTTTCATGGACATGCCTGAATGTCCTCCTCCCCCCATTCCGGGATTTGAAATATTGAAAGTTCGGGTTTTTATGGCACTACTTTCCGGGATTGGATCAATTACCGATAAAGATGCAGGCAAGGAAAATGTATCGGTATCAATAGCGTCCACGATGAATTTGAGGATTTTGAACTCCTCCAATCCTTGCGATGTGCCAGCACTAAACGCATTGCTGATTAGGAATAATTCCGTACCAATCGGATAGCTGGAAAAGTCAACGATAAGATCGACCCGTTCGCCTGGACCAAGCAAAAGTGCTTCAACCGAAGATGGCGACGCAAGCAACCCTCCATCGGAACCAATTACAGCAAAGGCGGCACCGTTACTCAACGCCAAATTATAAATGCGGGCATTGGAACCGTTGAGAACCCGTAGGCGATAATTTCTCGTTTTTACTTTTTTAAATGGGGCATAGACGCCATTCACAGTCACGTAAGGCCCCAAATAACCTGTCATTACATCCCCCATCTGTGGCGAATAGTCCAAGGAATAATCAGGAAATACACGCTTATCCTGAATGATGAGTGGAACCTCAAATTCTCCGGAGGGGAGATTGAGCGAAGATTCTTCGAGGTCCCGTACGATGACCGCACCTGCAAGTCCAAGATAGGCCTGCTTGGCTGTAAGTTCATGTGGGTGTGGATGGTACCAGTACATTGCTGCCCGTTGCGATACCACAAACTGATAGTTGAAAGTACCTCCAGCGTCAATCGTATCCTTTGGATGCCCATCCATGTTGGCCGGAATATCGAGTCCATGCCAATGAATATTGGAAGGTTCGGTCAAATTGTTTTGAAAAAGGATATTGACGCTGTCCCCTGAATTGACGACGATGGAAGGCCCCAAAATAGAATTGGGTTGATACCCCAAGACTTTGGACACTTTACCTTTGAAAATTTGATGCACCGTGGATTGGGCAGCCAATGTCGCTTGCCCAGTTTCAGCGGGGGGTACAGGAAGCAAGGTGGTAAAATCGCCTTCGATTACAGATACTGCACCACCCCCCATATTCATCATGCCTTCTTTTTTACAAGAAGTCAAAAACGTCGATAGTCCTCCTCCCAGAAAGATCGCAGTTGTTCCCATGCCCGTCAACCTTATGAAATCACTTCTTTTCATGTTAGTTCCTGAAAATTCGTCTTGTGATTGCCTTGCTGTTGCCTTTCAATTGTAGAAAATACAAACCTTTGCCCCAATTTGATGCATCTAGGATGTAATTGTCAGCGACCGCCGCTTCATGCACGATTAACTTTCCACTCAGGTCGTAAACAAGAATCTCATCAGGAAGCTTTTCATTGTCGGCAAAACGAATATTTACGATGCCTGATGAAGGGTTGGGAAAGACTAAAAGGTCGCTACCACCCATTTGTCCATTGTCTGATGGGATTACAAACCCATCAAATTGCATATCATCTATCATGATGTAGCTTCCATTTTGTCGAGCTGATGCACTCGCTGAAATGACTATTATTGCGCTATCTGGATTTGCGCTACTATAATAGTACAAGGTGGTCAAATTGCTGAACCATTCGTGTGCCATGGAATTGAAGTAGCTCGCACCATAAGCAACCGTATCCCTGCGTGATTGAAGGGGATTCCATTTGGTTAGAAGTACAGATACACTACATGAATCACTTCCATCATAAGGCATATATTGAAGATAATAGCCTAAGTACTGCGGTCTGCCAGAGAAGGGGAAACCAGACTTTGGCAAATACGTAAGGGTATCGATTTCTCCACATACGACAACCCCAGGAACTACCCCTATACCTGCTATGGCCTTTGTTGTCAACCGTAAATAAGATATGCCATCAAATCCCGGAACTCCTTCTTCACATGAATAGAACCCGGAGCTCGAAGTTAACGCATTCAAATTTCCCCAGTTAGTAGGAGTCGTGTAACCATTCGCATTTGACCATTCATCAAAACTACCATTGGGAATTTGACCATAGACAAATGTCATGAATAGCATCATGAATAAGAATATGCAGAGCATCCCTTTCATTGCAATTCTAGATTTATTTTTTCGCAATTGTTTCATAGGATACTTTTATCAACTTCCCAGCATTGCATTTATTATTTTCCACTTTGAACCGATTCTTGCGGTTAAAGATTAACCTTCCCTTTTCCAAATGGCAATTCGTCACTAAGGAATGATTTTCCTATAAGTTCCAAGATTATGCACGGGATTCTTGGTTAAGAGCAAGGCGCTTTGTAGGTGCGTAGCAACGTTACGGATCCAAAAGGCAACGCAGCTATGGGCCAAGAAGACAAGCACAATGCGGGAACTTATAGAAATTTAATTCCTAAGCCAACGGCATTGCAGCTCCGATCCTACACTACCAAAGCGTCGATGACCAAAAGGACATTTTTTTTGGTGAATATTTTAGTCTGTACCACGGATTTAGTTGATGGTGACCGTTTTAGAGGTTTCATCCATATTTTTCTCTTTCATGTCCATCACCATCAAAGTCACGGTGTAGGTGCCGGCCGCTGTGTAGGCATGTGTAGCTGATGCTGAAGTGCTGACAGCACTGCCATCACCAAAATTCCACTCATACATTTCCGCGTTCATGCTGCAGGCAGCACTGAAGCTCAAAGACTGTCCAACTATACCAGATGTAGGCGCTTCAGCACAAGCCATTGGGGCTTTCATACATCCAGAAAAGGATAACCCAACTACCATTGCAAAGGCAAGAAGTTTTAACATATTTTTCATTGTACACATCAGTATTAAGTGTTTAAGTAAATGTAACAATAATTTAGAAACTGTGGTATTACATAATTATGACCTTGCAAAAATCAAATTCCCATACAATCAGCTGCCGACCGAGCTATCTTTTTCAAAATGTTGTGGCTGTCTCCAAATTTACACAAGGCATCGCAATGCGCCCGTAGCTCTGAAAAGAGGATGTATTGAACTTTGGTTCGGATGCTTTTGAAGGCTGGGCGTGAAAGTTGGGCCAAAACTTCCTTTTCCCGCTTGTCGGGCAGCACGATATACAGGTGCTGCTCACTGTCTGTAAATGAGAAGGAGAGGTCAGTCAATCGCAAGATTCCAGAGTAGATCGAAGTGCTTTTTTCGACTTCAAAGGCGCAGATCGGTCGGTTGGTTCCCTTTTCAAACCATACGATGTCGATAAGGGCGATCGTGCTGAGTGCATCTTTGGAGACAGTTACCTCGGGGAAATTTGCCAGACTCAAAAATGAAAAATTGCCTCCCTTATAGGATTTAGAACGGTCATTGGAGGCGCTAATGACATCGTAGCCCAGGCTATGCCCAATTTTCAGGAGGTGGTACTGCATTTCCGTATGCAAGTCCTCTTCCAATTGCTCCGTGGCAACTTCCTTGTGGCGTTTTGCAACCTGCGCCTCATACTTAGTTTTGTCGTCTTGCGAGATGAACCGCTCGTCGGTCAAGATCATTTTCTTTGCGCCGACCTCAAATAGCAGCCCCGCAATCGCTCCAAGGTCGTTGGAGAGTGTGGACTTGTATTTTTCATTGGTTTCGATCACGGTTTCACGGAGTTTCAGATACTCGGTCCATGAGCCCAATTTCTTGTTGTCATTGAACAAAGCGTTGAATCCATTGATGATCGCCGTGTTGAAGGGCGGAATGATGGTGGGATGCAAAAAATATAAAATGCTCGCCACGGCTGGCCCCAAACCCTTGATCTTGAGCTGGTCGAGCTTGCTAATTTCCTTTAGGATCGTCTCTTTCTTGGCATTGTAGGGCAGGCAATTTTCCAAAAATTGACCAAAATCCTGCTTATTTTTCTCATTTTCATAGATGTCGGGGATGCGCAACTTTGGTTTCCAGTAAAATGGATGCGCCACACCTACAAACACCTGCTTTTGCTCTGCAATACACGACAAAACAAACTCCAATGAGCTGCCTTTGAAATCGTTTGGGAAATTCTTTTCCTTGATGTCAACGATTACCTGTTGCACGCCCCGGCGGATCGAGCGAAACGCCTTCAGTCGGTCTTCATTGTTCACAAACCAAGTATTGTAAACCGACTCGGCATCCGCTCGGTACCTGCCTATTAGAGCCTGAAACGCATCGCTATGTGAACTCACTGTATGATGACCTTTTTAGTTGCAAGCTCCAATCCTTGCTGAATACTTATAAAGTAGATACCCGTAGGCTGCTTGAGCTCAATATTGGAGATTTCGTTTTCTAGCATCGACTGCAATACCATTCGCCCATGAATGTCAAAAACTTGGAGATCGACCGCATCCAATTGTTTGCCTGTAATCCGCAAGCTCACTTCGCCACATGACGGGTTGGGAGAAACAAGGATGCCCAATTTTTCCACATTTCCTTGATCGGCCAGACCAACTGTCGTTGGGCAATTGGTATAGCCCAGCGTGCCAAGCTCGCCAAGGATGCTTGAACTCCGGTTGGCGATAAATGACTTGAGGCCAGGGAAATCAAGATTGCCAATCGTGATAGTATTGCTGATATTTTGGTCAAAGTTCTGATCGGTGTACATCTTGAGCGAATCTGCATACACCCAGCTTTGTAGGCGGTTGCGTAAATCGTCGATTTTGGGATTCAGCACCGAAGGAAGAAAATAGTTGTTTGCAAATCGGCAGACGTTTTGGAGGTAGGTATCTCTGTAGGTGCTGTCATTGAGCATCTTATCCGCCAATGGACGTGCAGTCGCAGGCGGTGAGAGGTACAGAACACTTATGTTCTCTATCTGGGATACCGTCATCGGCACATCCATCCCAAAGGCCGTGCTCGCATCCCAAACAATCCATTGAAATTTGTCTGAGACCGTATCGTGGTAGATGTAATAGTTATGGATGAAGCGGTAGGGGTAAGAATCAAAATCCACAAAAATATTGTAAGCAGCCCAAGCACTTATGAAGGAATTGGTATTGAGGACGGCTTCAACTGAATCCCTAAACTGGCTAGCATTCGTATTGTTGATTTGTGCAGTGAGATTGATCAGATCAGTCCAATCATTGGCGGTTTCATTGGTTTTGAGGGTATAGCAGTTGTAATAGGAATTGATAGTCCCGTGGTAGCGCAGGTCGGCGCAAGATGCACCGGGGCCGTCACCTTTGAAAAGGTTGCCCTCGTTGTCTCCAAACCGATCTTTCAAAAACGACTTTTGAATCCGCTCCACCGCGAGATAGAGCCCCCAGTAATCGCCGTTGATATAGAGCCGCACATAGTTTGCCCTTGGTGCAGGGATGCCTTGGGTGTTGCAAAAGTCCAGAAACATCTTCTCACGCATAAATGAGGGATCCTGGTACAAATTGTTGAGGTTAAGGCTTTTTAATCCATACATCTTTTGGCCAGGGACATATTCATTGAATGAAAGGGTGAAAGGCTTCTTATTTCCAGGGTAGTTGTAATAAGAAGAATTACCTTTGAACTGAATGCCGACCGAGTCCAGTGATTGGCCATCGAAGAGTACGCTGGCTGGGATATAGGTCGAAGAATCATTCGCATCGTCGTAGGCCTTATTGTTCACGAGCAAACTCCAATAGTTGCCCTGTGGAAAGCTAATGTAAATCGAATGCACTGTGTTGTCGTCAAAAAGACTGTCCCCAAGGGTTGTTTGCCCAATGCATATCGAAGCGGGATATAAGATACAAGCGGCAAAAGCGAGCAACAGCGTGACTTTTCTCATGGTAGAATCACCAAATAAAGTGGAATTTACCAAATTTGGCTATTAATCATGAAGCCATGTCATAATTATATAACTCTATATAGCCATATCTAAGTTTCACTATTCTCGGAAGGCTAAATATTCGATTCAAAAAAATTCTCAAACCCTAATCCCTAATTCTTAACAAACCGTCGGCGAAGGTAGCCATCAGCTGTGCCCACCCTTACGAAATAGACTCCCGGAGAAAATGTGGCTATGGGAATTGACACTCTCCCTTGATCGATGTCTTGTAGCCGTACCATTTCAGCCCCAAGTACATTCCATATTACAAGCTCCTGGATTGGTTCTGGATTCGGGAGGTCCAACCTTACTTGGAGCGTATGGGACGCGGGATTTGGGTAGAGCACAAGTTGTGCTTCCTTACTGGCCGCGTCCAAATTTACTGGCAGTGACCCACTTAAATCGATGCTATCGATATAAAGTGCATTTCCGCCATCGGTTATATTGACGATCTTGATGTCCACATGATCGCTCGGGGCGTATGCGCTGAGGTCGATAAGTGCAGACTTCCATTGGGTATTATTGGGGATGAACAAGGTCGTCTGGTTGGGAGCACTCACCAAGCCACCACCTGTGCGGTAAAACTTTTGGGTCCAAGTCGTGCCGCAATTGCTGGATACGAGCACGATGAGCTCGTCGCTATAGTTGGGGTCGCTGCGTGCATAAGCCCACTTAAATGCGAGTTTTATCGGCGTGAGCAATGTCGTGAAATCCATGCGAGGAAGCAGCAAAGCGTCTGATTGTCCATAGTTGGTATTGATGAGGTTTTGAATCCTTGCAGATGCGACTCCTTCTATGGCTGCATCGGTCGTGCGTTCCCACGTGATTCCATTGTCGGGATTGTCGATCATCAATCCATTGCTAGGGAAGTTGGGATTTTCAAAGCCATGTGCCCAAGAGGTGATCATTCCAACCTGCGGCGTAAGCACAGTCACATAATTCACCAACTCAAGCGTGTCGATTCCGACTACATTGGATACGATCAATGAAGCGGAATACGTGCCAATGGACGTGTAAGTGACGGACGGGTTGCTTGTCGTCGATGTCGAGGGCGTGCCGCCGGGGAAGCTCCAATAGTATGTCGTTGGATTGTTGAGCGATCGGCTATAATAGGTAATGCTGCTACCGACGCAGATCGATGTTTGGAATGTAGTGAAATCTGCAATCGGTGGACACGTGAGAGGAGCAACGTAGCTGGAGTCACAGCCCGCGCTTACAAGGTTGGAGTCGCTCCAAATCACCGTGCGCAGGCTGGAAAGCGTGGCATGCATCCGGTCCTTTTGCCCTGCGGTAAACATGTTTTTGCAGGCATCGTCGGAGTAGTCACAATAGTTTGCGATCTGATCATTCACGTCAGGCAAGTCATTGGAGCAGCTATTGATGTTTGGGCATCCAAAATTGGGGTTGGCAACGGGTGGCGTATCGCATACGTAGTCGCCATCTGTACAGGTATCTGTTCCGCAGCCATTGTTGAATGTATGGTACAATCCAAACCAATGGCCGATCTCATGTGTGGTCGTGCGGCCATTGGTGCCCGTAGCGGCCGTTCCCGATTTCCCAAAATAGTTATGCCTCACCACGATGCCATCTTCATCGGGCGGCCCACCTGGAAACGAGGAATAGCCAGCAATTCCGCTGCCACCGTTGATGCTTTTGACCACATACATATTGAGATACCTGCTATTGTCCCAGTAACTGAGTTGCTTCAATTGGGCCCGCTGATACGTCACGTGGTTGGTAAGCGTGGACTGCACCCGCACGATTCCATCTGTGCAGTTCCCATCGGGAGAAATTTTTGCCAAGCAAAATTCGATCTCGGTATCGACACCATTCCCATCGCCATTGGTGCCTGTGAGCTTGCGAAAATCCTCATTCAGCACTTCAATTTGTCCCAACACCTGGGCATCAGAGATGTTTTCGGTGCCACCATTGTGGATGATATGCACCACCACAGGTATGGTTTTAATGCCATGCATGGCGCGCGCACCGTGCCCCAAATTTTTCAGCGAGGAGGTGATGGCGGTTTCGGCCCGTTGTATGCTGCTGGCATTCTGTTGCTGATAATGGTCAAAATAGCAGGGCTCAGATAACCTCTGCGCCTGAGTACTCACAACGGAGAGAAGCAACAATGTGCAGACAATCGTTATTTTAATTGATTTTTGAAGCATATTCGATCCAATTTCAAAAACATATCAGAGCACACGGGAGAGAAAACAATTTTGCGAATACCCTCCGTTCCGCGACCTCAGCTTTCATTCGACTGCAATGAGGACTGTCCCACAACCCTCTGCATCGCCTTCCTCCCAAACACAAAAAACACAACAGGCGTGACTATGATATCCAACAGTGTCGATGAAACCAATCCACCCAAGATCACCGTCGCCACAGGATAAAGAATCTCCTTCCCAGGCGCGGTTGCATCCAGCGTCAGCGGGATCAAGGCCAATCCCGCCACCATCGCCGTCATCATCACGGGAACCAACCGTTCCAGCGACCCTCGGATGATCATTTCCTTTCCAAATGTTTCCCCTTCCTGCTGCATCAGGTGAATGTAGTGGGAAATCATCATGATGCCGTTGCGCGAGGCGATGCCCGTGAGGGTCACAAATCCCACCATCGTCGCAATGGAAAAGGTGCCACCCGTCAATACCACTGCGATCACGCTGCCGATCAAGGCAAGCGGAATGTTGAGCATCACTTGCGACACGATGCGCCCAGACTTGAAGTGGGCATACAACACAATGAAAATTCCCACCAACGAAAAAATACTCAGCATCAGGATGAGACGCGAGGCCGATTGTTGGCTTTCAAATTGGCCACCGTAGTGGAGGTAATAACCCTTGGGCAAATTCAATTCCTTTCCCAGCCGTTCTTGGACTTCTTTGACTGTACTGCCAAGGTCACGACCCTGCACATTGCAACTGAGTACGATGCGCCGCTGCGTATTTTCGTGGTAGATGCTGTTTTGGGTAGGATTGTAGGTGATCGCCGCGATTTGATGCAAGGGCACCTGCGATCCATCAGGCAGGTCGATCATGGTCATCCGAATGGCGGCAAGGTTGTTGCGGCCTTCATCCGTGCTACGCAGCAAGACATCGTAAGATTGTTGCCCTTCAAATATTTGTCCCTCAACTTTGCCATTGTAAAAGATTTCAAGGTCCTCGGCCACCTTGCCAGCTTGGAGCCCATAGCGTTGCAGGGCCGCCCGGTCTAGTCTGATTTGCAACTGTGGCACCAAGACCTGCTTTTCGACTTGCGCATCCACCACGCCAGGGATCGTCAGCAGGATCGCATGTGCTTTCAGGGCATTTTGTCGCAACTCAGCTAGGTCATTGCCGAAGACCTTGATCGCCACTTGCGCACGTACGCCAGACAGCAGGTGATCCAGACGGTGGGAGATGGGCTGCCCAATATTCACCGACACCCCTTTGAGGAGGGCAAGCTGATTCCGGATATCCGCCAAGATCGTAGCCCGATCGCGCTCGGTGTCCTCTGCCAATTCCACCTCGATTTCGGAATTGCTCACAGGCTCCACATGCTCGTCCAATTCGGCCCGGCCCGTGCGCCGACTTACAAACTGTACCTCTGGAACGCGCAAGATCAGGCGTTCAGCCGCCTTGCCGATGCGATTGCTTTCTTCCAGGGACGTGCCGGGTGCAGCCGACAAATTGATCGTGAAGGATCCCTCGTTGAATGGAGGCAAGAATTCCGACCCAAAAAACGGTACGATGCTGATGCTCCCCAAAATCAGCACGACTGCCACGGCAATGATGGGAATGGGATGGTCCAACGACCAATTGAGCAGCTTGCGATCCTGCCGCTTCAGCAACCTGACCAAGCGCGTTTCGCCGTGCTGCGAAGGCAAGATGGACTTTGCTTCGGAGGTTTGCCTTTTGGAAAACACTCGCTTGACCTTCGGCCAAATGGACATCTTGTCCGTTGGCCTCCTCTCCGATCCCAATAAATAACTGCAAAGTGCGGGTGTCACCGTCAAGGACACTGCCAAGGAGGCCAAAATTGACGTAATGTAGGCGATGCCGAGCGGCGCAAAGATTTTGCCCTCAATCCCCTGCAAATAGAACAGTGGCAAGAAGACCAGGACCACAATGATCGTGGCATAGACAATGGAATTGCGCACCTCGCTGCTAGCTTCATAGATCACCTGCATTGTCGGCATGGGCTGATCCTTGCTGCGGTTTTCCCGGAGCCGCCGATGGACATTCTCCACATCCACAATCGCATCGTCCACGAGTTCTCCAATCGCGATGGCCAATCCGCCCAGCGTCAAAGTATTGATGGAAATGCCAAAAGCCTTGAAGATCAGTGCCGTGATGACGAGTGACAAGGGGATGGCCGTCAGCGTAATCATCGTCGTGCGGAAATTGGCGAGGAAAAGCAGGAGAATGATCACCACGAGGATAAAGCCATCACGCAAAGCCTCCTCGACATTGGTGAGGGCATTCACGATAAAGCTCTTTTGCTGGAAAATCTTGGTATTGAGTTGGACATCCACGGGGAGGGAGGACTGCAATTCTGCCACCGCTTCTTCGACGGCATCCGTAAGCTCCACCGTGGAGGCGCCCGGCTGCTTTTCCACCGTGAGAATCACCGCCGGTCGGCCATTGATACTGGCATCGCCACGCTTGACGGCACCGCCGAGACTTACCTCCGCGACATCACTCAGCAATACAGATAGGCCATTTTCGTTGCGGATAACCGTGGCCTTCAGGTCCTCGAGATTTTCTGCACGACCGATATTGCGGATCAATACCTCGTTGCCATAGCGATTGACAAAACCACCCGTGGTATTCCCATTGGTGAGCCTGAGTGCTTCATCCACTGCATTGAGCGATAGACCATATTGCTTGAGTCGCGCAGTCGAGATCAGCACTTGAAATTGCCTGCGTTCGCCACCTATCGGGATCACCTGTGACACGCCTTTGATGCTCATGAGCCGTCTGCGAATGGTGAAGTCTGCCAAGCTGCGCAATTCCATCGGGGAAGTGGTATCACCCGAAACACCGATCATCATGATTTGGCCCATGATGCTGCTCACAGGCCCCATTACAGGGGTAATTCCTGCGGGAAATTGCACGGTTTGCAGCTTTTCGGCCACCAATTGTCGTGCCTTGAAGACATCCGTTTCCCAATCAAATTCGACAAACACCATCCCGATCCCAATGGAAGATGCACTTCTCACACGCTCCACGCCGGGTGCGCCATTGAGTGCAACTTCCACGGGGGTCGTCACTTGCGTCTCGATTTCCTCGGGGGCCATTCCATTGGCCTCCAAGAAAATCGTGACTTGTGGCCGATTGAGATCGGGCAAGACATCCACCGGCAGTTGCATAAAGGTATAGGCCCCATACACCAACAACAGTGCTGCGGTCGCAACCACAAACATGCGGTTGTGAAGGGAAAACTGTATCAGTCGATTGAGCATAGTCTTCTTTTCAATATCGCTTGCCTGCATTCATGAGAGGTGGAGGATTGCAGATCGTGGTGCTGTACAGACGGGATTCTTGCCGTCTGTACAGCACCACACTTGATTCAATGGGAATGTGTATGTCCTTCTTCACCATCCTCATGCCCTGCTTCGGAATCGCCGCCCGCACCTTGCACCACATCCAGTACAAAGTCTGCCACCTGCACTTTCCCATCAGCTTGAAATTGGAACCAGCACCGATAGATGCCTGCTTTGGCAAAGGTTGCGTGTAAGTCAAACTGATCTCCCTCTATATCAGGGTGGACATGCAGATAATCCTTGTCTTGCAGCCCGATCACGACCACATGGGCCTTGGCTCCGAGGTAGTCTTCCAGCGTACCGGGATCGACCGATTTGCCTCCCTTGGTGACCGTGGCTGAAATATGTTGGAGGGAGCCGCTCACCATTTTGCCATCCATCGTGGACAATTTCACTTCATAGCCACCGACTTTGGAGGCAAGCTGTGCTTTGGTATAAGCTTTTGCGGTAGCAGGTTTGCCTTTCGCATTGAGCGTGAATTTTTCGAGTTGTTGCTGTCCACCTGAGGGCAGGTAGTCCGCATAGTAGAGATATTCCCCTGCGGCGGGCAACGTCTGTGTGAGATCATAGCTGCCGCTTGACTGATACTCAGGATGTTCGTGAGCAAACCAGGACAGGTCGCTGCTCACGGCGATGAGATGGATCTTTTTCTCGTGGTGCAGATCCAATGCAACAGCCTGACCCTCCTTGCCAGCGATTGTCGGCGTGAGGGCAAGCGTGAAAGGTTTTCCCGCTTCCACGGTGGCTGGCGTAGTGGCGTACTTCATGCGATAAGTTTCCGATTTTTCGCCATCGGTATGTACCATGTCCATCCCGCACTCGGGGCATTTGCCAGGGCTGCTGCTATGCTGATCGGGGTGCATTGGGCAGGTATAGTCGTGCGCCAGACCCGCATGAGCCTGACTCGAATCGACCTGGGTGCTGTCTTGGTCGCCACCGCTACCCTTGCCGCCATCGCAACCCGCAAGGGGCATGAGACCAATGGCTGCTGTAAATAGTATGAGAAACTTTTTCATAATATATTTTTCATTTAGAATTCAAAACCAAGCCTGCCGCAGTAGAAAAAATTCTCCATTCTTCATGGGTTCAAAAACATCATCTTAAGCTGATAAGCCCCATTCGTCACGATCTTTTCACCTGTCACAAGCCCCTCCAACACAACTGTGGAATGACTACTTGCCTCGCCGACGGTCAAGTAGCGGATCAGAAACCGCTCCGCCGTTGCCTTGGCAAAGACAGCAGGCTTTCCATTTAGCTCCACGAGGGCACCATTCGGAATCGCAACGCTGCTTTTTTCTCCCGTATGCATGACTTCAAGGCTCACAAATTCCCCAAGGCGAAAAATTCCCTCATGATTGTCCACTTCAAAAAGGGCCTTCTGAGATTGATTGCTCTCGTCTATGCGTTGCCCCATCGTCACCAGAGTTGCTGGGATGGATTTTGGCGAATCACCTTGAGTGGTTGCCATGAAGATGCTCCCAGCCTTGACCGAAGCAAAATTGTCTTGATACACTTGCGCCTCGATATAGACCTTGTCAGAATTTGTGATTTGGAAAATGTCCTGTCCGGCATTCACCGTAGAGCCAATGGCAAAATTGAACCGTTCGACCTTGCCCTCGATGGGGGCGTACAGCGGTGTGAACCTGTTGCCGCCGGACTTACTGAGCAACTTCAGGAAGGCCTCGAGGTTGCCCGTGGCGGTATCGTAGCGCCTTTTGGCTTCATCGATTTCCTTGGTGGCCACAATATCCTTGATCGAGTTGAGCCGGTCAAGGTTCTTTTTGGCAGCTTCCATTTCAGCCTCCAATTCATTGCGCTGCGTGACCCAGCCGATTTCTGTATTCGCATCGACAGTTTGTTCTACCATTGCAAGCAATTGACCCTTGCGCACAGATTGGCCTACAGACACCTGAAGACTTTTAAGGATGCCCGTCTGTGGCGATTGCACTACCGCAGCACCAGAAGCAGTGGGGACGATGGTTCCCATGAGTTCCTGCCCACCGACCTCAGCTGATGCATAGGCCTTGGCAGTCGCGATTTCAAACAAAAATTGCGTTTCCTTCACCGCGACAAATTCACTTGAATAAAACATGGATGGTTGGCTTTCTGCCTTCTTTCCATGATCCTCGCCGCCGTGCGCCATCGTTTCACTGGTAAATGGTTGGCTGCTCAAGGCAACGATCAGCAAGAGAATCGTTGCTCTCCGCGCCACTTTGGGCCTGCGCTGAATCAACAGGCCCACAATCAACCCCAGTACCAAGGCAATCACAATCGCCACGATGCTCTTCAATTGCAGCCAAGCAGGTGCGGTTTCCGAAATAGTGGCACGACCTTTCTCTTCTCCAAATACGATTCCCGAAACCTCTATCAAATCTGCCCCCAACTTGCCATCGATCGAGACTTGGAGACTTGCAGGCTTGCTCCCATTCCTGAATTGGGTATGAATCGCATAGATGCCACTGTCTGCTTGCGAAATCGAAAACGTTTGCGAACCATCATCAGGGTTGCTCAGTTTCAGTTGCGCCCCTGAAATCGGCAAATTGGTGAGGGCATTGGCCAAAAACAAGGTCAGTTCAGTCTCTTCGCCTTGTTTCAGCGAGGCGTATTTGATCAGCACCTCGTACTTGTCGGATACGGCCTCCGCAGAATAATAGCCTGCAGGCAGTACGGTGGACGCTGTTTTCTTTTCGCCGTGGTCTTCACCGCCATGCGCATGGACAGGTGATAAGGACATTGCAACCAAGGCAGCTAAGGCGATGGTGCGCATCCAAACATTCAGAGTAGTCCACATAAGTATTGGATATAGATGCTGTTCAATTGATAATTTTTGCTCGCCTCCCAATAGGCCAACTGAATGTTGGCGACATCGTTGAGGGTGCGAAGGTACTCTGCATACGTGCGCAATCCAGCCTGAAACATGCGATGGGCCGCGCTGCGCAGTTCTTCTGCCCCGGCAAGCACCTCCGTCTCATACCCACGCAATCCATCAGCAAGGGCTTCATTTTCGGCCAAGGCCTGCTCCAAGTCGGCTACCAATTGCAGTTCCTTGGCTTCCACCCGGTAAGCGTTTACAGAAACCTCCTTTTTGCCTGCGGAAATCCTTCCCTTGTATTGCCAGAACCAGAGCGGCAGGCCCACTCCTGCATAGATTCTGTTGGGAAAAGTCGTTGATCGCTCCCCATTGTTGACGATGCCCACCGACAATTGCGGAAGCATTCTCCGCTTTTCCACGCGCAAGGCTTGGGAGCTGACAGCAACAGCCTGACGCAAATGGCCCAGCGAGGGATTCTTCCCGGCAGATAGATTGGAAGGCACAAACAGCATGGGATCGGCCTGTGTTCCTGGCAATGTCGGCATGAAATCCACTGTGATGCCTGTAAGCTTCTGCAGTTTGCGGAGCATTCCCACAAATTCACCCTCCGCTTGATTGCAGACCGCCTTGCGTTGACCAGCCTCGGCCTTTGCGTAGGCGGGTTGTAAATAATCCACTTCCCCTGCCTGAAACTGTCGTTGTGCCTGATCCGCCAACAAGGAAAACAGGCTGTCTTGCGACTGATACCAATTCCAAATAACATAGCGGTATTGCAGCTCAGTATAGTAGAGGTGGAGCAAATACTTTTGGTCCTGGATTTCCACGTCCTGGGACTTCTCGGCAAGAACCACATTTTCCACCTGCAACTTCTTCTGAGCGGCATACACCGTTGGGAAATCCAAGTTCTGTTGAAACCCCACCGTGAAAAAGTTGCCCGTCGTGTTTTGCAAGATCAACTGTGGATTGGGCAGGTTCACCGCTGCGGCCACCAAGTCGCTTTGCCGCTTGATTTCCAAGGCAGCCGCCATGCGTGTAGGACTATGGGCGAGACCGCTGTCGACGATGGCCGATAAGGACAGCGTGGGCCCATCCATCCACTTGACAGGGAACCTCCCTTGCGCAGCAAGGGTCAGCCATCCAACAGATAGGCTCAACACAGTGATGTATTTACCAATTCTTCCCATGATCCTTGCAAATGTACCTAGCCAATTGAACCCATGCGGAGTCAGTCAAAATTATATAAATGACTTCTCTGCATGGGTTCTGCAACCATCGCACTATCCCTCGATCTCCTCAGCTTGATAGCCCACTTTCGCCAAACCTGACTGTATGGCATCTGGAGCGACCTCCTCTAGCTCGATGGTCAAGATGCGCAAGGGACTGTTCAGGTCCACGCTCCAATTACCTTTCCCCACAGATTGATCAAGGATGGGTGTAACTGTGGCGATACAGCCATCGCATTTAATATTGGTCTTGAATTTCATAACTATGTACAATGAATGATAAATAATTCTTTGATATTCACAATTCTCCATCTGTTCCGCCAAACCCCGCAGGTGTCTCAATTCCCCCACTTTAGCCGAAGGCTATTGGTGACAACTGAAACCGAGCTCAATGCCATAGCAGCACCAGCAATCATCGGATTGAGGAGAAATCCAGTGAAGGGAAACAATATTCCCGCTGCAATGGGGATGCCGATCACGTTATAGACAAATGCCCAGAAAAGGTTTTGACGAACTGTACGAACTGTTTTGCCTGAAAGCGCAATGGCTTGCGGCAATTTGAGCAGGTCGCTGGAAAGGATCGTCATCTTGGCAACATCGATGGCAATGTCCGATCCTTTGCCCATAGCTATGCTCACATCTGCTTGGGCGAGTGCCTGGGAATCGTTGATGCCATCTCCCACCATCGCCACTACCTTTCCCTCCGCTTGCAATTGTTTTACAAAATCCGCCTTGTCGTTGGGCAATGTCTGCCCACGGTAATGGATGATGCCCACTTCTGCCGACACGGCTGCGGCGGTTTTTTCATTGTCGCCAGTGAGCATATAGACCTCGATGCCAAGTGCTTGCAGTGTAAGAATTGCAGCACGAGACGTAGCCTTGATCTTATCGGCAATGGCAATTAGCGCAATCACGGATTTGGAATTGGCAAATAGCACGACTGTCTTGGCCTCATTTTCCCAAGCAGCCTGCCGTGTCACCAAATCTGGAGGAATCGCGATCCCAGCCGCTTGCATGAGGGCGGCATTGCCAACGTACCAAGTTTGGTTCATGGCAATGGCTTTTGCACCCTTGCCTGTGATGCTCTCAAAACTCGTCAATTCCAAACTTCTATTCACCTGATCTTTTAAGTGATGGGTTACAGCCACTGCCAAGGGATGCTCCGAATGGTTTTCCAGCGCATACAATACTTGGATCGCAAGGGCTTGATCTTCTATTCCATCTACCCACATTAAGTCGGTAACTGTTGGCTTGCCCTCTGTGATAGTGCCAGTTTTGTCTAGGACTAAAGCTTCCACTTTATGAGCCAA
This sequence comes from Euplotes aediculatus, assembly GCA_030463445.1. Classification (NCBI taxonomy): domain Eukaryota; phylum Ciliophora; class Spirotrichea; order Euplotida; family Euplotidae; genus Euplotes; species Euplotes aediculatus. The sequence goes on from JAQGFW010017340.1 coordinate 46,057, forward strand.
TTCCAACCCTTCTGCGTCTTTGACCAAGATGCCGTTTTCGGCTGCTTTACCCACCCCAACCATGATCGCTGTAGGTGTGGCAAGCCCCAGCGCACAAGGACAGGCAATGACCAGCACAGTCACCATCGCCAACAAGCCATGTGTGACCGCGTGTTCGCCACCCAGCATGGACCAAGCGATCAGACTCAGCACCGCTATGACCATCACCACCGGCACAAATATCCCTGCCACCTTGTCCACGAGTTTCTGGACAGGAGCCTTGCTGCCTTGGGCAGCTTCTACCATTTGGATGATCTGCGCCAAGACGGTTGCGCCACCGACCTTTTCGGCCACCATTTCCAGGCTGCCAGTCTGATTGACCGTTCCTGCAAGCAATAGGCCACCGGCAGCTTTTTCCACCGGAATCGGTTCCCCGGAGATCAAGCTCTCATCCACGTACGAGGTCCCAGCGACAACCGATCCATCAACAGGTATTTTTTCGCCTGGTTTCACGCGCAACCTGTCGCCGATCACCACATCAGAGATCAAAACCTCAGTCTCTTCACCGCCATCTCGTAGTTTCACCACAGACTTGGGTTGCAGTCCCATCAATTTTTTGATCGCAGTCGAGGTCCCAGCCTTTGCACGCTCTTCAAGGTATTTCCCTATCAACAAGAAGGCCACGATCACCCCGGCCGCCTCAAAATAGACATGGGCCTCCAGGCCCTTGCGCGTCCAGAATTCTTGAAAAAGGGTGTTGAAGACGCTGAATCCGTAGGCAATACCTGTGCTCAGTGCCACGAGCGTATCCATGTTGGCTTTGCCGTGCCGCGCCTGACGATACGCCTGTATGAAAAACTGACGGCCAAAAACAAAGACGATTGGAGTCGCCAATGCCCACATAAGGTAATTCGAATAAGGCAGGTGCATGAATACCATTCCCACTAGTACCAACGGCACAGACAATACCACCGAAAAAATCATGCGATTTCGCAATCCCGTCAGCTTTTCGCGTTGCAGATCAGCAACGATGGCTGCAGTCTCCTCAGGACCCTCCTCGACGATCAAGTCGTACCCGATCGATTGAATTGCCTTTCTGAATGTTTCGGGTTGGGTGATCTTGGAGTCGAATTCTACAATTGCGGTGGCGTTCGCATAGTTCACCGTTGCCGACACCACGCCGGACTCCGCATTCAACATGCTTTCGACGCTCACGGCACACGCAGCACAACTCATGCCCGTGATCGGGAAAGTCACCTTCTTGAGTGCTGAAATTGACAATGTTTCCATGCCCCAAAGTTGAGTGCGATGGGCTGTATAGGCGTTGCAGAATTTTCGATTTGTTATACATCATTTGCCTGAACCGGCTTTTCAGTCCACCAAGTCCAGAGGCTTTCTCCGTTCCAAGCCCAGTTCGCGGAACTTGCCGGGTGGCATTCCTGTGGTTTTCTTGAATTGATTGCTCAGATGCGCCACACTGCTATAGCCGAGCCGATCAGCGATTTCACTCAGGCTCATTTCGTCATACACAATCAATTCCTTGGCCTTTTCCACCTTCTGAAGGATAATGTAATGCTCGATCGTCACCCCTTCTACCGACGAGAACAAGGCACTCAGGTACTTGTAATCGTAATGAAGGGCCTCAGCAATCAGGTCGGACCAATTGAGCCGCTGTTGGTCCAGGTTTTCGTGTTGCACCTTTTGAATGATGAGGTTCTTGATCGCCTCGATGATGCGGCCTTTGCGGTCATCGATCAACTCAAAACCCAATTCTTCCAACCTTTCCTTCAAGGTTTGTTTCTGACCCGGCTCCAATTCCAAATCCTCCAAAGTCACCCAGCCCATGCCTATCTGCACAGGCGGATAGCCGAGGTGCGTCATCAATCCATTCACCGCAGCGATGCAGCGGTTGCAGACCATGTTTTTGATGTGAAGCGTCAACATAGCGTGTCCTTCCAGCCAAATTTCGTATTTTGAACCCAAGATGCTTCAATTGAAAGAAAAGGTAATGAGAAAACGTCAACTGCCACTATTAAAAATGAGTGCTTTTGCAATCATGTTGCTGTCGGCACTCACCATGCATTCTCAGGGTAGCCTTTCATGGTCGGCCTCGACTGACGTCGCACAAAACACATTTGACAACCTACATCCTCGTATTGTCGTCGATGGGGCGGGAAATCCGATCGTGATCTGGGGTCGCTCCTCCGATGAATCAGTCTTCATCGCCCGATGGAACGGCAGTTCGTTTTCCATGCCCATGAAGGTAAACCCCACAGGCTTCAACGTCGCCACACAATCTTGGATGGGGCCAGACATTGCAGCACAGGGCGATACCGTCTTTGTTGCTGTGAAACGCACTCCTGAAGCGTCCGATACCAATCATGTTTTTATTCAAAGGTCATTGGACGGCGGCATGACCTTTGCCAATCCTGTCCAGGTGGATGACATCGCAGATAGTGTATCTCGATTTCCAGCATTGGCCGTTGATTTACAAGGCAATCCCCTGGTCGCCTACATGAAGTTTGATCCTGGTTTTGGGAATGCCAGATGGGTGGTGACCAGATCCAATGATGGCGGAAGCACATTCGCACCCGATTTCCTTGCAAGTGGATGGTCCGGAGGAACAGTATGTGATTGCTGCCCAGGCTCCATTGTCGCCGATGGCAACAATGTCTGCCTATCGTACCGAGACAACCTGAACAACATTCGCGACACATGGACAGGGATCTCCACCGATGGCGGCAATACATTCACCCAAGGAATGCCTGTCGATCAAGGGAATTGGATGCTCATGAATTGCCCTTCCTCTGGGCCTGATGCGGTCATCCTAGGAGACACCCTACACGCTGTCTTCATGAGCCAGGAAAGCGGGAATCCGTTGGTGTACATAAGCAAATCTTCCATTTCCGCTGCCATCGGAGCGAATGGCACTCCAATCATAGGCATGCAAAGTGGTGTCACGTCCCAAAACTTTCCGCGTATCGCCAGCCATGGCCCCGCAGTCGCCATCGTTTGGCGCCAAAACTTCAACATGAATGCCCAGATACCCATTCTTTTCACCAACAACATCCAATCTGGCTTCCCCGCAACCTATGATTCCGTTTTTGTTGGAAGTGGGATGTCTGCTGTGGTGAATGTCGATGTGGTCCTTTCCAATGGCGAAGTCCACGTCGTCTGGCAAGACGATGCCTCTGGCAGCGTCAAGTATCGCAAAGGCAGCTACACTCCTTTTGTAGGAAGTCCGGAGCCCATGCAGGATGAGTTTGGCTTGTTTCCCAATCCGACAGGAGGTGAAGTCATTCTGACCATTCCCCTTCCAGCTTATCAGCCCAATATGAAAATCGTGGTCTTCGATCTAGCAGGGAGGGTTCTTGATTCCCATGAAATCCAGGCATACAAGGAGAAAGTGGCACTTTCGACCGATGGTTGGCAGCCAGGTAGCTACACCGTACTGGTGCAATCTGCCAACAGTGTTGCCTCAAGAAAATTGATTGTTCTGCCGAGGTGACCATTCTCCTCAGGACGATACCATTCTGCTTCAGACAGCCTACCGCCTTCGAATCGTCACCCCACCAAAACTCGATCGTGCCCGATCTTCCCTCCATTCGTGGGTCCCTGAGGTCCCTGAGGTCCCTGAGGCACTCGAAGGGCTCGAAGGGCCCTCAACCCTCCTCAGCAGCACCCACCAGTACACCCCATCCGGCAAAGTCCCCCCATCCCAGTTGCTGTGTATCGGCGACATCTCAAACACCTTCCCATTCGAGGCATTGAACACCTCCATCCGGTAGTCCGCAGGATCCTCATTGGCAGTGCAGATCACCATCCAAGTATCATTCTTCCCATCCCCATTCGGCGTGAACACTCCCGGCACAAACACCCGCGACTCCCCGGCGACCAGCGTATCCAGCAGCACATCCGACTCTCCGGCGCAAGCAGGCCCCATCGCCAGAAAGGAGGCCCGGATCACCTGCAAGTCTTGAGGATGCCGAGGACTCAGCGTTGCGCGATACTCATGAGGCCAGCCTGTCGGCTGGACTGTCACCGGAACAGCAGGATCACCACCCACCAACCCAACCACAGCCTGCACCGAGTCCACAGGGTCTTGCGTTTCCAATTCATAGACAGCGGTCACAAGCCCGCTTTCATCGGCCCCGACGGATACCCGCCGGGCATCCAGCACAGGCCGCGCCAGCCACAGCAGTGGAGCCACCAGCGTATCGTAACACCCAAGCGCATTGCCCAAAATCGCCGTCACAGTGTCAGCCCCAGCGGCATGGTCATAAACCATGATACTCTCCTCATCGTCGTAAGCCGGGCGGGGTTGCCCGCCTTCCGACCACCTGATGGATGCGATGCCCCCAGCATCCACCACCAACGACACGTCTTCACCCTCACAGAGAACTGAATCCGGCACCGCTGACAGGGTTGCCCCAGTCGGCTTGGGCAGGATGGACAGCTGAAACGTCCCCACCTCCGGGCATGGCCCCGCAGTGGTGTAGCGGATGAAGTAAGGCCCGCCCGAATTGCTCCGCGAGGCATCGATCAGCCCGGTTGCATTGTCCAGGAACACTACATTCATTGTCAGCTCCCCGAAAGTCCCACCCGGCATAGCAACCATATCCGGCAAGGGATTCGTGCCACCAGCACAGTAACTGCTCTGCGGATAGCTGAAGCTGGGATCATCCGGCCACTCGATCCAGACCGAGTCCTGTGTATCCCTAGCGCAGCGGTTCTCGATGTCATAGTAAACCAAGTATGGCCCGCCCGGCTGCATCGCACTGACATCGAGCTGCCCGATGTCAGTGTTCGCAAACACTATCCCGCCCCCAGCCACAAATCGCCCCACAGTATCCCCAACGATGAGCGGCACCGGATCCAGCCCGCTTTGGCAGAAC